>VZTT01058630.1:0-45891 GCA_013400855.1 Buphagus erythrorhynchus | reverse complement strand
ACATTTAAAAAAACAAAAAGGAAGGCTTAAGATAAAATTAAAATGCGTAACTTGGAAATTTAAATACAGGTCTGATGCGCGTGGCTTTCTTTTTAAAGCAAGTGCTGCCTTCTTAGGTAGCACTTCTTAATGGTTCTTTAGAAAAATGCACATCACTGTTCATCAAGGGTAACAGATGAGCTACTCCAGATCCACTTGCCCCTTCCTACATAAAAAAGCAGCAAAGCCTCTTGTCTGCTACTGCTTGGTATCAGAACCTTAGGGAGGAGACTGCTCTGTCAGCAAAGGCCAAGATTTCCCAAGGCAGCACTTGGGCAGGCACAGGTCCCTCTCAGGCTGCAGCCCCCCATGCACCAGCACCCTCACTCTGCCAGCATCACCACTGCTGCAGTTGTTCCCAGTGAATCTGGAATGATTTAAGCATTAAGCTACAAGTCGTTTCTTAAGTGAATATTCTGACTTCACAGGGTCAAAGTGGTTTTATATGTGCAGTAGTACCAGCAGAGCTAAGGGACTGGTAAGCCTCCAGCAAAAGGAGAGGTGAAGAGCAGCTGTGCAATGGCCCCTTCATCTACACTGCAGTCAGAAGTGGACACTGCACTAACCACAGCTTTATCCCAGACATCATAAACATCTCAAGGGGAAGAAACCCCTTCTTTGAGGGCTGACAGCCTTCCTGCAGGGAGAGCTGCTGCTGTGCCTGCCTTTTCCTGATAACAACAATTCTTTTGAATGTGCACTAGTCCATGGAGTTGCTTCGTGGAAGCAGGAGGGACCAACAGGGACCTGACATGGCTTCAAATTCAATTATCACAACAACATTTTACTTGAAAATCCATGATCTCAGTATTTTTCCAGTCTCCAAAAGAATTAAGACTCTGCAAATGCTACGTGTAATATTTTCATCTGCATAGAATCAGTGTAAAGCAGAGGAGTCACAGAAGAATTCTTCCTTGTCGTACCTCTTGCACTGATTTCCAGACAATCATCTGAGCCATGCTTTTTAAATTTTATGCTGAAGTCTTGCTATGGCTTCCAAGTGATTTTACATGCTGTGAACCCTTCCCCCGAATTCAGTGGAAGGAGAGTTGTATCCTGAAAAGTCTCCAGAAAACTGAAACAAGGGCTTTAGTGAAATAATGCAAGGAAGCATACTCCCTACTCCACCTAATTACACTTCATTCTTAAGCTACAATGGTCCACAGCCATTCTCAATGACAAACCATGGAAACATGACAGAAACCTGGTGGGACAATTTCAGGTATTTGAGACAGCTTACCAAGAAAATAAAAAAGACCCAAAACCCACTGCAGCAGATAAAACAGTATCTAGTTTATTACATATAGAAAGAGATTTCCAGAATTTACAAACACCCACATTTTCATTCCAGGGAAAGAGTCAATTTAAAAAGTTCACCCTTTTTTGTTTTCATTTTGCTTTGTGGCTTCCTGTTGGTTGGTTGGTTTTTGTTTGTTTTTCTTCTTTACAATATATACAATGGAAGACTTTGATTTCTTTTTTTCTGATTTTTTTTGTCAGTTACTGTGCAATTGATGAATTCAAGTTGACTTGTAAATACTCATGTACAGTAATGCTTGTCTTCATTGCAGTTAATACAGACTATTATTTTACAAGGAGTAAAAAATTATTTTTCTTTTGGGAAGAATTCAACTCAGCATCAGGGTTATCTTACAACTGATAGTATCAGTAAATATGACTGTACAATCAAGGCCCAGGGACCAATGACTTGTATTATATTATTTTCTGAATTACAATCTTAAAACAAGAATAGTACCCTACTCTATTCTTAGAAGCCTTGTTTTAAGCAGGTTCCCCACTCTGTTTACAACAGAATATAGTATACCTCAGTTCCACATCAAAAAAGATGTGCTGTAGGAAAAGTTACATTTTAATTAAAAAAGTACATGTATAAATCAAAACCTATGTTAAATATTTAATACTCTTCAACCAACATTAAGTTTTGTATGTAATAATTTACAATGATGATTTGTCATACAGGTTTTCAGCAGCAAATGAAGTTGTGTAAATGTGCTAGTAAAATACCCATTCTCACCATGATGTAGTGGTGGGCACATCAGTTCATGTGGCCAGCTAAGTCCTTATGGTAGAGGATGAAGTAAGAGAGACTTGTCCAGGTGTCACAGTGCTTTTGCTTGGCACAACACAGGATGTGCAGCTCAGTCAACAACTCCTGAGGTTTGTGTAAAGTAAACAAACTGAACTGGATGCATCGTACCCATTTACAGAGGAAGAGGAGGAGGAGGTGAGGTCCTAGTTGTGATAGCATGAAACATACATAGTCTTGATACCCATGAGTTTAAAAGAAGGATTTGTTGAGGTTGTGTAGGTCATCATTCTGAAATTGAAAGAGAAAGAAAATTAGCATCATGAGCACTTCAAAACTTTTCTGCAATTATTTTCCTTCCCCTCCTTTTTTTATCTTCTCTTTAAAAGAGTTATCATTTAAACTGAAAGTGTTAGCACCTTTAAAAATTATGGCATACACAGTTGAACTGTACTCAGGCATGTGAATCCCAAAAGCATTTAAAACAGATGTTGGCAATAAAATTCAAAGCAGTCAGAAATACATTTAAAACTTGCAAGAGATTCACCTAAGCAGAAACAATTTAAGTGTCCATACTGATTACCTCTGACAAGCTCCTGTAACAAGAGAAAGGAAAGCTCTGAACACCAGCCTGCTGCTGGCATTTTTACCAGCTACAAGAAAGATCCACTGCATGTCAGGCACTACAGGAGGCTTTCCTGGCCACCTGCAAACACCATGGCTGGCCTGGGAAGGATGACCAAGGAATGGAGCATTCAGGGTGCAGCATTACCATTCCCTATTTGACATACAAATACATTTTTTCTAAAAACAATTGTTGTAGAAAATCCTGGTAAAGTCCATAAATTTATCTACATTCTACTTCCCTCTGAGAGAGGGCTGGGTGAATAACAAGGTCCTGCAACCCCGATAATGCACGGCACAGGTTTAGAAGGGAATGAATGCCAGAAGCTGCCTTTGACCCTGTCCTCCCACTTCTCATCTGCTGCAGCCTCCCTGAGCCAGCACACAGTGCACCAGTCTGGGTCAGCAAGTCCTCTGGACTCTGCCTTCCTGCTGGTTCTCCCCAGGCAGGCTGTCAGACCCAGCTCTGATCAGGAGCAGGGCAGTGCCCAGCAGGATGCACTCGGGGCTGGATGGCCTCGTGTCCTGCTGGCAGCTGCTCCAGCCCCCATGGGGAGCACAGTCCCTGCTGGGGGACACAGAGCTGAGGTCACACGCTGGGGCACCAGGGCTGCCTCCCACTGCTCCTGAGGTCCTGTGGCACTGGCTGGCCACACACACAGCCCTGGTGTCCCCCACTGCCCACCACCCTTGGGCCTCCCACACCACAGCCCCAGCTCCTTTCTGCACACCACTGACGTGCAGCCAGACCCACTGGGGACCGAACCACGCAGCACTGAAATGAATACAATTTGTCTTTTAACTGGGGTTAGAGGACTACCAGCATTTACATTTCAGTAGTTTTGCTAAAATCTGCTCAAGCAAGACTCATATTTTACATAAAAGTGTGTCTAGTTCTATGTTCAATATTAACTGTGCTCCTGAAAAGACAGGTAAACAGTACATTTTCTTCAGTACAAATAAAGGCTTCCCATAGACACGTTGAAGTGAAAAAACTGAAAGACCTCCTGTCCTATATTCTTTAATTGCACAAGAAACAAAATTTACTTTGTGTGGTCCTTCAAGTGAAAGGAAAGCCTATCCCTGTAAATGATGTGTGGTATGCTGTGAAAACTCCCTGGAGAATTATCTCACAGATCTCTTATTTACTTTCAAGTTTCTTCTGCACTCACACTGCGATCTACTGGAATGTTCCTACCCAAATATCTACACACAGCTTCACATAAGCTGTGCAGCTTTCAATTACATTTGACCTAAAATTAGCCAGTAATACCATACTTTATTAATAAAGACAAGCAACAAAGGAGAAATGGCTTCATTTAAATGGAGGAGCAAAGTGTGCATGATGCATGCACTGCATATCCAAGGTGGGTGTTCCACACCCAGCTCCCATCCAGCAGGGCCAGAGGAACAGCTGGGTGTCCCCAGCAGGGCCCAAAGGTCTGACCTGCCCTGCACCAACAGGACAAGTGGAAGGACAGCAAGAAACTGCTTTTCTACATGGCCAGACTTGATTCTGCTAAGAGATTTTAACAGCATAAATAATACATGATTTGCAGTATCGGGGCCAAGTTCTACGCCTCTTCACCAGTATTCAGGTCATCCAAACTCCAATACATCACATATTGAACAGAATGGCCTGTCCCATCCAATTCCATCAATACAGCCAAGAAGTCATCTCAACCACTACTGGAGGGCATTTATTCCCGGATTCCAAAGTCAAAAGTGCAGAGGAAGAAAGAGAGTAACAAGTCCATTGGAAAAACAAAACATCTCCTGGAGGAATTCACTAAGAAAAGAAAACCGAAGAGATCCACAGTTACAGAAACTCAAATGCTTGTACATTATAGTCCTGCACATGTGTAAAAAGAGTGAAAAATCACAGAAGCCTGAAATATCCAAGAGTTGGAGACAGGATGAAGAGATGAAGAGCCAGAATCATGTAGGACATAACCTGGTACAGGCTGCATTTCATGCAAACGTCAGCTGCAGGTATGACAGGACACAGAGGCATGGAGCAGTTTCAAGCCTGTACTTAAACATCTCCAGATCTTCAGCAGTACAACATGGAAATCTGTCTGTCACCCTTTCCTAGAGGTGTATTGGTAGCTTTTGTTTTCTTTTAATTTTGGGAAGGAAAAAAAAAATTCAACTACTATCTTTGCTAAGGACCATCTGAAATTATTGATTGCAATTACTGGCTTTCATACCCAACTCCTCTGACCAATCTCTTTCAACAAAGCACAAACTGAGTAACCAAGAATGACAACCCACACTACTGCTACAGTAAGTGGTGCCTGTTCTGTCTGAAGGCACAAAGATGTGTAGGAAACAGACAATCTGAGGGCAAAGCTGCTCCTCTGAGGTCACTGGAAATATACTCAACCTATAAACCTTGGATCCATTATTTGTGCCTCATGCACAGCCAAAAGCACTATCCTCAGTTTTAGCATACAAATGTTCTTTGCTGGACTTCAAAAAGAGTATTTCCCAAATTTCTGGCAAAACAATCTGAATCTCCTCTCTCCTTAGTGAGCTATTGCAATGTGCTTTAAGGTGAAAGAACCTTATTTGGAAATGAAGTAATCAGCTGGATACCTCCAGCCATCAGCATTTCCTTAACAACACACCAAACAGTGCAGAAGACAAGTGTTTTAATAGAGAGTGCAAGACAGCAGTGAGCTGAGGTAAGGATCATTAAAACTACTGACATCACTGTTGGCAACCAGAGAAAAGGGAAAACCTGTGTTTAATCTATTTCCTATTCACCACAAGTTTCAGCCGGAGTCCCCAATAATGCAGTTTGTGGTTGACTTTATGGAAAAAGTTAGCGATGCAAGAAAAATGTACTGAAACAAACAAGACTCTTTAAAAGTTCCTACAAGGTACCTCTGACAAGTAGTCTCAACTCAACATCTGTTACAACACACATGCAGATAACACTGACGCACGTTCCAGCTGGCAAAGCTTCCTTCTCAAATCTCTTTAGTCCAGGATGGATACAGCACAGCTAGCTGCAGTTCCAATTACAGCTGAAATCCCATTCTTAAATCCAGTAACTAAAAATAAGGTGATATTTCACTTTATTTCCATTATTGGGGAGCTGGAGAAGAAGAGTACTTAAATTTTGAACTAAGAGCAGAGTGTCTAGACAGCTTAATATATCTTTTCTGAAGTTAAGTAGAATTTTTATACATAACATAGATGTGTTGCTAAACTACACTTAACATGTAATCCTTACTCTTTCCTTATACTCCATTCTTTTTGAAAGTAACCAAGGAGGAAAAAATAAAGCAAACAAAAGTGAAAACTCAAGCAACGTTCCAGCAAAAGGCTTTCCAGTAGCCAATTTAAACTTCCATTTGCTACTAAGAGCCAATAATGTGTCTTGTCCCTAAAACACCAGTAGAAATGCCCTTCCAAAGAGTCATTTAATTTCGAAACACTCCAATAACATGAAGTTGCTGTTGAAGTTCCACCATCATGTCAGCAAATAAATGTAACTACTTTGTCACTGATTAACGCAGCAGGGCAAAACACAGCTCCCAAACATCAGACCTGCTCAGCACACTGTGACACCTTTCCAGTGTCAGCTGGCATCTGTTTAGGAAACAACTCCACTGGTGACAGAGCCAGGTCAGTGAAAAGATGGTTCTTGACTGAAGAAAATGCAGATTGTTTCTGAATCTACCAAATGAGGATATTTAGCAGCTCTGCCGTTAACCTTGTTAATCCAAATACATTCTCCAGAACTGTACCTATCCCATCAAGGCCTCATCTGAAACCACGAGAAAGGACTAGCTGAACACTCCCTGTTCATAGTTACTAGTTATAAATAAAAGGTTTTACAAGTGTCTTTGTTGTTTACTTTAGGATCATATAGCTCACCTTATTCTGTGTAGATTAAACAGTAGCTTACCACATAATGAACAAATCTAGCTCATAAAAAATAAAAAGCTCATGAACGAAAGCTTGAAACCAAAGGAGAGCCATTAGGAATCCTGGGGGGGACTCATGCAGGATCCTACTAGCCGAGGTCTCTGTGCAGCCTGTCCTTTGCCCGGACAGGTATAACGGGGTGTCTTTAAAGATCCCATACACAGTAAACACATTAAGAAGTCTTTAAAAACTCTTTCAGCTCGTCTTGGTGACATGTGCATGAGTCACCAGCTAATTACAACCAAACGGTGCGCGCCTACCCACGGACCGAATCCATCCCCGTATCCGCGCTCCCCACACGATGAGCACAAGCAGCGCCTGTTTACATTTCCCCCAGCATTACCAACGTGCACACAGGCACGGGAAGCATCTCCTTCGGATAAATGAAAACATCGACCAAAATTTAAGCTAGCACAAGTAACTCCTTTTCAAAGAGATGCGAATGAGCCGCAGCGCTCCCCCACTCCGAGCGACACGCCGAAAGAGCCAAGGAATGCAGGCAGGAACAATGGCTGCTCCAGTGTGTTAATTGCAGCCCGGGTCTAACAAAAGCAATTACAAACAGAACCAAACAAAGTCATTACAACATTGCTATTTAACTTGACAGGCTGTAATCTACATTTAATAGATAAGCTTTTCTTCCTTGTACCCCAAAATGCCTATTTCAGCTTTCCCGTGAATGTCTTAAATGGGGAATTACTGAAGATTCGGTTTCACCGAGTCCTTTCCTACAAGGCAGAATACTGAATTCGGTGCTTTCCTATAAGGCAGAATACCGAATTTGGTGTTTCCACCCGGTTTTATCTCTATATAGAGGTCATTCATTCACTGCTGGAGGAAGGAACCTAAAGACCACGTAGAGATGATACTGTCTTTCTGCTACTGGTTCAGACAAAGTTCATGTACAGCACTGGAAAAAAAAAAGCCATCCTCAATGCAGCAGAAAATTTTCCTCTTTTCCCCAGAAAGAGAAGGTGGGGAATAAACAACTATGAGTCTTTAAAAATAAGATGATGAGCAGAACCAGGTTTTTACATTTAAGAACCTGTTTCCTGGGATGTAAGTACAGTGGGAAAGCACAAACTAAACCACACACATTCTTTGGATGAGCTTTTGCCCAGCAAAGAATTTGTATGTTTGATTTCAGCTTCACAGCATGTCAACCTGATTTAAACTCATTCAAGAGAAAACTCAACCCATCACTGAGGTCAGCAATAAAGGCTGCTGCCACAGACACAGAGCCAAGGACTGCCTGCCCCGAGCACCTGGCATGGGAGAAGGTGAAGCTGCTGGAGGTCAGATTTGCCTGGTTCCACCAATAAAGAGGACACCACCCAGCTCGCTGCACTGGCATAAAACATAATGGAAAAAGGAAAACACAAAGTTTCTATGTAGAAAAAATACTGAAGGGATGTTGCCTTTATTACACAAAATCAGTAGCAGTTAGGGGTTTGAACAAGACTGATGACCCAAATACTGAATTTCTGATTAAATATTTAATCTTTTCAACTTTGGAAAAAAAGTCACCAAGTTTTTGGGTTTTTTGAAGACTAAAAGAAACAAAATACAATTAAGTTTAGAAAGAAAGAACTTAAATTCAATAGCATGTTTTGTAAATAAATTCTGCAACTTTTCTTGTGGTGGCACAGCAAGCCATAAAACAAAACAAGTGTCCAGCAGTTGCAAATTACAAAAATCCAAGATGCAGCCTGTAAGTATGTGGTTGGTTGGTTGGTTTCTATGAAATGAAAAATATGGGCAGAGTCTTTCTCATTAAAAGGTGTGATGTTATTAATGGGATTCTCATGTTTGTGTGTTCCAGTTTTGTAAGGACTGAAGGTCGGATCTTTCCCTTCCTTTACTAATAGTCAATCTGAGTAAGCAGCTAAAAGTTGAGTCCAGTTTACAATGGAGAGAAAATCCCTTTGTTTTAGGACTGAAAATAATGATGTTACTATGAAGCCAGGGATCTCATGAGATCAATACTCCAAGTTCATCCCAAATCTTCTCATAATGCTCTACTAATGTACTTGGCAGCACTGTTTGTGTTTGATATCCTTCAGATAAACTCTCTGCTGGCCCAAGGTCTTCTCTCCTCCCCAGACTGCAATAATGAGACCAATATCAAACCCTAAATGTGCACCACCTAGTTAATAGCTTCAGTCCTCACAGGGCAACACTGCTTGTGTCTTTAAGATTCAAATAAACTTGCAAATTCAACAACTGGGATCATTCATTATTTTGGAATTTTTACTGTTCGGCTCACCATGTCTGCAGAGTCTAACCCTGAAGAATTTGTGGCATTCACACCTCTCATGATGACCCAATAATCCACACCCTGTTCAAGAAAGCACTGGTGAAATACACTTTTTATGGCTGTATCCTTCAAAAGAAAACACTACTCAGTTTCTATCTTTATCAAATATATAACCAAATATCGACAATATTAACAAGGGGAACCTAGAAACAACTTCATTTTGCAATTTGTTCTTCAAAGAAGTTTTCTTAGAACTTTTATTTTTCAAATTATATTACTTTAATGGCAGTTTTGAATTCAACAAACTCATCAATGCTAGGAATCATTACAACTGCTCTGACTGTAGGGAAGCAGATGACCTGGGTGCCTTTAGATGTACTCACACCTCCTCAGCTTGTTAGCAATTTAAACATACACAATTAATTTTGATCAAAATTGAGTGCACTGAAGCTGTGCTCATATCAACTAAATTACATCAGCAGTGGAGCTCAGCAACACATAACACCCAGGGTAGCTACTATATAATCAGAATATATCTCAGCTGCTGAATATCCTTATCTTTCTGTGAATTTGTATTTCATATGCCTTTCTGGCACTCTGGGCTGGTTCCCTATTCCAAAAGCCAAACCTCACCACTTTCTCCTGTGCTTTTTTGACCCAACTTTATAATGCTCATTTTCTGACAGACTTACTTTTCTCTGACAACATGTTAAAAGCCCTAAATAAATAGTCTAAACTGCCTTGAAACTGTTTTCATGATACATGCTAAATTGTGAGAGTTACAGCTTAAAGCAAGGAAGGAGTCACACCATTCAATTTTGCTGGAGCCATTTTCCTCCCAATGGACAAATAAGTGGAAAAAACAGAACAGACAGAAGAGAAATGGCATTTAGGAAGGGATACAGAAGCCCCATGTGGGGATAACCTGGCCAGCTGACCTTCACTTTGAAATTTTGCCAGTGCAAATTAAGTAGCTAGTCTGCAGCACGTCTGGGCAGCAGCGTGGGAAGGAAGTTCTGCAGTGAATTTGGATTAAACACTTCCTCAATTCAAAACAACAGCGCATTAAATATCAAAAAAGGTTAATAAGGAGGTACTGGAAAACACATTGTGAAAAGCATGCCAAGAAAACAAAGCAGGGAAGGGATAAGAACAAATGAATTATCATAAAGTTGACAAAATTGTACCAAGAAGTTTGGAAAGCCAAGGTAGAAGTAAAGAATCCATTATTTTGAAACCATCTGCTACTCCATAATATAAAAACTACCATACAGCAGAAACAGCTCAAAACAAATTAGAGGTTGTGCTTTAATAAAGGGGAAGGAGAAGGCCTTTGGTAAAAAGCAAAAAGCAACAGCCAAGTTTGTTACATCTTGAAGCTGGACTAGAAAACAATAGTTTAACCACAGATTTAGTTCTTCACCAAGATACCACCATCAGTCTGACATTAAATGAATTATATTAACTGCTTTGACACATTGTTTTCTGCTTTGTAGATCAAGATAGAAAATCCTGGAAAACTACTGAAATACATCATTTGTTTCAGTATGAATGCATTTTCATATACATCCACATACATTCACAATCTATTTCTAGTAATTTGCACTCATTTGACCTGACCTTTTTACCTTCCCTCTCTGCCATAAATTGCAAAACTTCTCTAAGAGTCACATGGCATCTTCCTCTTCCCAGCACTTCAAACCAGCACTTCTGGTGTTCAGATTCCTTTGACACTCAAGCTGATAACTGTAATTCAAAGCACCAGCCATACTCAAAAGCTGCCAACAGTACAGTGCTGTGCTGGGGTATATAGTGCAGGTTGGTAGGTCCAACCTACAGCCAGCTGGACAAGCACACGACCACATGCAGAAAGACCCGAAATCTAATTCTGCCTTTGGTTTGATTTGCTCTGTAGTTTATCTCAAGTTACTTTGTCTTCATCTCAAGGAAAAGATAAAATCCCATCTATTTCCTACATGAAATTTTATTGTGAGGAGGAGGAAGTCATGAAGTCTCAAACATGCACAGTCACTATAATATCTAGGGAATCATTTTTCTGCCCTAATCTTCCTGTGTCTCAGTGCCTTGCCCCTGAGCTGAGAACTGCTACCTTGCAGCAGAGTTCAGCCTGTGCCAGGGGCAGACAGCAGGGTGGTAATGCCTTGACAGTGTCCACATGAAGACAGACGCAGGGCAGCATCTGGACAAGGTGCTATAAATAAAACATCGGGCAGCCACACACTGCTGAGAATAAAAAGAACTGAATAAATGCCTCCTTCCTGGATCACTCCTACAACCTGAAGAATCCATTCTATGTGGGAAATGAACATTTTGTGCTACATGGTCTGAAACTACAACAACCCATATGCATGAGGGTGGTAGGCAAAAGTATCAATGCTTACAAAAATAAATAACATTTGAGCATGACTACATATAGCCAAGCATTATTCCATATCAAAACAGATTTATAAAATTAAGTAAACTCTACATGCAATAGAGTTTTTGGCTGGAGAAAAAAAAAAAAAAAAAGACAACTAAATTCCAACATCAGAAATAAGCCTTCACTAGTAAAACAAAGAGCTCTACCCTTCTCCTCCCACTGAATTAGCAATCAGTGTACCCTGGACTACAATGGGATTAACCTCAATAACAATGCTGAGCACTTTAATGAGCTCTGAGATAGTCCTCAGCTAAACTCTTCATTGCACCATTTAAACACTGAAAAACTTGTCTGTATACAGATTAGGTTTTCAAAACAATTGTCATCCAATTTATTTCCAGAAACCATAGTAACAAGAAAATAGTAAATATAGGGTGATAAAAGGGCACACAGGAAATACAATCTCATTCAAAACAATGAAGCTATCTCAAGTTTGAAGTACATGAGCAGAGGAGGCAGCACCTGGCAGGCACTTGGAGAGGGGGGAGCCCTATTTGGATACAGCTGTGAATTAAATCCAAATTATAAAGACCAATTAGACAAATCAAGTATTTTACTGCTGTTTCTTTTGAGATTCTTTCAGCAAACTCTTAAAAGCCTGAATGACTGCCAATATTATATTTTAAAGTTACTAGCTGCCTAAAAGGACTAACCTTCAGTTTTTCAGTTGCCATGATTTCAAATGGGAAACCAATCAACAGTCGCACTAGCTATTTAATTGCAACACCAATCTAACATTATGAAACTGCATAATTACACAAGCAAAAGGCAAACTAGGTGAAAGTTTTTCTCATCTCAGAATTTTCAGTCAGATATTTTAAACTTAAAAAAAACCATGCCACATGAATTTCTTTCCATATAATGAAAGTTGTTTACAAGAGTATCAGTAAGAATCTCACTAGATGATAGACACTGTATTATTGTCACACATAAATCTCCCATGAGTTGTCAAATCCAGCATTAAGGATAACCCTTTAGAAGCTATTAGTATAAGTCAATTGAAAATTAAAAGCATATAGCAGCACAGATTAACGGCTTAGCATGCACACTAAAGGATCTGTACACAATACCACGTATTATTAAGATGTCTTGGTTAATCACTGACTGAAAACATCCTCTAGAGATTAACCTTGAAAAAATACATGAAAATCCAGCTTTATCATGCTGTATCACTGCACTTTATAATCTCATAAAACTGAAAGTTCTCTCTTCTCCTTCTCATAACCTACCACACAAACTTATACCTCTGGCCACCCAGTCCTCTTAACCAGGAGAAGAATCTGTACCTAACTTGGCCTGCTGATAGTGATCTCAGTTATTACAGAAGTACCTGATGATACCTTTGAAACTCTCCCCAAAATGAAGAGGAGAGCAGGGTGGTCAGCACCCACGCTCAACCCCTGCACCCATCCCCTCATCAGCCCAGCACTGCTGGTCAGATACTCCAGAGAAGCTGCAGAGGTGAAAGGGCCAGTTAATATACGAGAAAAATCTATAGGAAACATGGCTTCATTAGTTCCACTGCTCACAGATCAGCTGTTTGTATAAGCAGTTTTGCTTGGAGCAGTGTTTTGTCAGTATTATTACTGTTATGTTATGCAAAGAATGTATTAAATTCTTAAATATTACATGAGATTTAATGGATTGTGCATCGCATGTGGGAGGTCAAACAAGGAGGGTAATGTTCCATGCAGCCTTATAGATGTAACTTAAAAAACAGAAGCTTGCATTATACTTCAGGGAGCAAGTGCAGCTCAAAGATATGGCAGCAATGGAAGAACACAGCCTGAAACATAGAGGGAAATTATAAAATAAAATTTTAAATATAATTTTAAAAATAATCAGTGGTTGTGACAAGCAGCAGTGCAGTTTTCAAGAAATTTTACAGTTCAGTCCCTTTTAAAACAATTTCTGCTTTCAGAAGCTACCTATTAATTCTTCCTGTGTTCCTCCCTTATCCAACAGAATATTGCATTGTTTTTTTAAGTTTTGCATACATTTGGAAACTCCCTGTACCTCCAGTGCAGGGGTAGGGACTCTGAATGTCCAAGCTATAGTAAAGAGGACATATGAAGAATGGCAGAGTATCCCAATTTCTACTTTCCATCTGTATCTTCATGCCAGAGCCAAAAATATTCTAATTTAAGGTCCAGTTCTCTTAAATGAAGGTTTTAGTTAAGATGAAGCTAGTCTTTTTGTTATAAAACTTCAATTTTAATGGTCTTTTGGGGCAAAAAAGTACACAGCACAGCAACTAAAGAGATCTCAGTCAATGTTATTTTGTACATCTGTTTTCCAGCAACAGAAGATTTTTCATATTATTAAAACTTTTATGAAGTTATGTTTCATCATTTAAAATTACTTAAGGAACAAAAGAAAACTCTGCAAATATGTTATCATACGAAAATACATATTTTGCAGTTTAGAATTCTATCAGAAGGTATATTGCCTATCACATTATTCCATAACATGCATTTTCTACTTATCACATGTACAAAAGGTACGAGTGTAACACCACTGCCTGTAAGTGTGTGTATATACAAAAAGGAGCTAAAATAGGCTATGGTAGCATGAAAAAAGTAGTTCAGTTGCATTACTGGACAAAAAAGCTCTCCAAAACCAGGACAGTTCCCTGCCTCAAAAAGAGACACCCTCCCCCACAAATTTCCATATTGTCAGACAAAATTTATGATTCCCAGTTCAAATTCTGAGGACTGTTAGAAATAAGGATTATCATAGAAGGAGAAGGGAAAAACTAAATACAATTATTTTCTACAGATAAATACATCCTATATTGGTAATAATTGTTTTTCTATTCCATGTTCTCCACTCTCAATAATTGTGTATTCATCTCTCTCTAGTACCAACTATTTGTAAGGTTTACTGCAATGTTTAATTTGAATTAAGGATCATGACAACTAGAAGTCAGGAGTTTCTGTAGCATCTGTAGACATTTTGTTCTACAGAGACAATATGATGAAATACAAACACAGGAACCTTTTCTTTCAGTTGAAGTCCTGGTACTTCAGCAAGAAAAAACTGCCTTTCAGACTTTCATTTGTGTCTGTGATTCTCTCCCAGCTTGCAGTCCTGGTTGCTAAGAGAAAAGCACCATCAGGGTCTGTGGAAAGCTCACACAGTGGGAGCCACAGCTTTTCCAAATAATACCTGAAGGTCTAGAAAGTTCTACTGTAAATGCAACTTGGCATTTCTCAGGTACTCAGAGTATTGACACAACAAAGTGTGGCTTTCAGGCAAATAAACCCCCTGAAATGGAGCAATTGCTTCCTTCCAAACTTCAAGGTCACTTCAAAATCTACAAAACATCAGCACTGAAGCAGTGGTCGGAAGGGATGAAAAAGGAATGATGTTTTCATCTCACTGAAGATGGTTAAGTTCTTTCAGCTAAAGCTTTCCAGTGAATTTCAACTGGAGGAAGACTAGTAACAAGCATGGGAAATTTCTGCCTTAAGCACTGAAAGTTGCCAAAAATAGGAGCAAATTAGATGTTCTGCTATTTTACCATGCAAAATATAGACAATACAGACATTCATATAATTTTTAAGTGACAAATCTTCTTGTAAAATACATTTTCAAAAGAATAAGCAATTTAGCTAAAATACCCTGAACTTCTTTATAGGCCAAACAAAACAATTATTTTAAAGTTAACTCCTCTTCAACCATCAGATTTTTGCATAACTGTAAACACAGATTTTTTAATAAAAATATCCACGCACCTCCCATCTTTTTCTACTTTTTCATTTGTTAGGTTTCTTCCATGTGGGCTTAGGAATGTATCTACACATGCTTCCATACTCTTATTTTCTCTTCTGTGCCCAGATGACTCCTTTACTGCTGCTTGAAGTATAATGTCAGCTTAGACATTCAAGAGAGGACTGAATAACCAAATGTTTCTGCATTGTTCTTTCAGTCAGAGCAATCATATATCAACAAACAGTAATAATACATTCAGATGTGTAAGATTTCAAAGCTGTGGATTTTAGGTGTTGAATTGGCCACTGCAGTTACATGATCTATTTGAGATTCAGAAAATAATAACCCAATTCATTCAACAAAGCCATGCTTCATTGAAAATTAATGGAAATGTAAGAAAGGAAAACAGGGGTTTGGAAATATCCCACAGCTGCAATTTAGATGTAGTGATTAAACCAGGGAAGTACACAGATGTCTACTGACATTTTGCTTTAAAACACTTAAAGAAGAATTCTTTCTCTTCCATGTAAGGGTTTACAAATCAGATTCAGTTACAGAAAAACAATGCTGTAATCTTAATTTATAACAAATCCTAAATTTAGTAAGCAGAAGTCATTAGTAGTAACAAACAGATTTGAGCATAAAGAGAGGCAGTATTTGAGCTATGGGAAAGGCAGTGCAGAAAGCAGAGGCTTTCCATTCCCACCCTTGGATACCAGCTGCTTCTTTGGACGTCCAGGACTGTCTCAGTGCAAGCAATTTCTATAAGCCACTACTGCTTTTCTTTATTTAGGAAACCAATATGCAACTATAAACTATGTTTATAAAATTGTAATCTATATTTTGTAATATGTAAACAAGTGCCCATTACTTAGAAGCCGCAGATGAGCATAATATTAGATTGTAATAGAAAACAGATGCATTTTCCTTTTCCAACTGTTGACATTGCCAAAGCATCCAGTCTTTAAGATATTCTCCATACAAATCAAAACATGTTGTGCCTTACTGAAGGGCAAAACAACAGTAGCTTTAAAGCACTGCATTCCCTGTAATATTTTGCAAACTCAACTGCAGCCCAAGTAGACAGGGTACTCCAAAGGGTGCAGCAACTACAGAACTACTGCTGTCAGGTGGCAGGGACAAAAAAGGGACATTTTACTTTACTGCAGATCACACCTTCCACCAGCCTTGATATTGTAGTCATTAAGATGTGTGTTTTTATATGACCTATCCCACTTTTTGCCTCCAATTGCCCAAACTGGTTTTATCTCCCCCTCCCTCTACACACACAGGTATACACAGACTGATACATGTAAGTATATACATTTATGCACACAACACATTCAAGCACTCTTAGTCTGTTGATATAGGCAAGCATAAAGCAAAATTTATTTCAGCATTTCCTTCAAATGTCTACAGTATGTGCTATGGTCCAGCTCCAGATAAAAATTAAGTGCAGATTTATCAATTGTTAGAAAACTATGAGCTCAAAACATGACCCAGGAGCTTGCAAAGGTCACATCACTCTTTGTCCTGAAGCTGCCTGCAGGTTCAGCTTTTGAGAGGTAAAACAGGAACACTGGAGTCAGTTAACACTTAAGGGACAGTCTTTGGGAGAGCAACAGTGTTTCAGTACTTTGAGCTGGAAGTATTTTAAAGTACCACCTTTTGCCTTCACCTGGAACAAAGCAGCTCAGGTACTGTTATAACCTGCATTACAGCCACAGCCAAAAGAAGCCAGGCTAGGCAAGGAGCTAAGAGGGGAAAACAGTTTACAGAGAGGCTCAGGTGTCTTCTGAGAATATACCTTGACTTTTATTTTCAGTGATTTGAACGTTTATCAGAAAAAAGCTTACAGGAGTCTCTGGTATACACAATATAGAAATCAAACTATGTTAACAAGCAATATTTAGCCTTCCTATGGTTTTAAACCACTCTCTGCACTTGGTGGTGGTTGTTTCTGTGAAGATCAAATAAAGTATTAACACCTGTATATGCCCACATAAAACAAAATACAAATTAATCTTGTAACTACACACCTAAATTACCCCCAAAGCTTCAAGCCCCTCCATCTTACAGGCTGTAAAAACAACATGAAAACAGCAGTCATTTATAAATCAGTATACTATTGGTTTACCAAGAGGAAACTCATTACTTGCTTTGACTTAGAATTTATCTGTTCTTCAGATTAAGTTACAGCAGAAAGGCTTCCCCCAACCCCTCTTCACCTGTGGATTTGGCCTTTTTTGGCTCAGGAAACTAACTGTACTCCCTGCCCCACAACGTGCAACTCCTTCTACAGTTGATACTTAATTTTTAAACCTATCAGCTGAGTGGCAGGAAGGCAAAAATATAGGAATGGATTGTTAAATCTGAATGATATTATCATTTATGAAAAATACTGACTATCATTTTGAAAGGCCGTAACTAAGCACTTCCTATTCACAGTGCAGAGCATCTCTAACAGGCCCAGTGTCTCATAGTTTTTTCCTATCATTTCATGCATATCTTTCTTTTGGCAAAAGCAGATACTCAGGTTCAAGCCCCAGGCTACAATACCAAGTTAAAGGGGGTGGGTGTGCACATGTGCCTGGCACAGATGCCAGCAGCTGCAAACAGCTGGACACTCCAACCCCTGCTCAGCAGCTGCAGCACATCCAATTCAGAAAGCTTGCTGCACCTCCTGCATGGTTTGCTAGGCACTAACAAGTATTTCTACACTCCAACTGAACAAGCATCATGCAGGGAGTGCAGCTAAGCCAGACAGCTCTTCCAAAGGAAGAATTAGATCAATACTAGAAACCCATAGCTCCGGGGTTTCTAACACAGCGTGTCATGATGAGATGTGGGAGGGTTCTTTTGGCAGTGAAAAGATGGTGTTCATTCTGTTTCATGTACAGCAAGATATTCATAGTTCCCACATGCAATAAAGAGCAAGCAAGAGTATCATACATGTCACTAATATTATCATTATGCTGCAATTTTTCTGGTTACCACAAATATGCAAACATTTGCATGAAGTGCAATAGGAGCTCTGAGTTCCATTAAGAAGAAAAAATGTTCACATCACTATGAAACAAAGAATCAAGTAAGATCCACACCAGGTTAGTATCTGATGCCCAAGTATCTTAACTCCCCTGAGGAGCCCTTCTTCCCAGCATCCTTCTGCATCCATTTACTGTTTCATGACATACCTGCATGTGCCAAAACCCTTGCATAAGTGTGCTTATAACCTGAATGCAGCACTTCAGAGAGACAGCTATAATTACTTCAAATTTCAAAGCATATCTAACAGCCTGCTGGCTCTTCTGCATGCCCCTGCACATCAGTTGGGAACCGTCATTCTAGATGGATTTATTTTTGTAATTTTGGAACTACTACAACTAACCTTGAGAGAATGCAACTGAACTGCAAATTAATAAAAACCATTTGTTTGGGGGGGCAAAAAGACAAAAACTTCTGACTTGCATTGTATTTTGATTCCACACCATTCATAGAATGTTTCGAAGGAATTCAACTTCACTTTTCTTTCTTTATCACCCAAGGGTTCTAGCAAGGCACTAAAAACTATCAGTATAAAACATCACAGCCATACAAATGTATTTTCATTTTACTCAAAAGTCCAAGGCAAGCAACTATGTCATTGCACTGCTTTCTTCTATAATTAGAAGGTACAATCTTTTGGGGAATAGATGACCCCAAGGCAGGCTGTGGCCACGGCACAGGGATGGGTGTGCTCTCAGCACAGCAGTGTGGGTCCCTCTCAGCAGAGCTCCCAGGACAGCCACCCCCTCCAGGCTTCACTGCCACCTGGCTGTGTGAAACCAGAGTTAGAGCCAAGCTGAGCACCACTGGCAGTGGGCTGGGGTGTCAAGACAAGTGTGTGGCCAAGTGAGAAGATGCAGGAGGGAGCTTCATACCATTCTCACAGAAGTAAGGAAATAAAGGAAGCAAACTGAAGAGTTATGCCAACAAATCTTACTCTGCAAAGCAGATTCTGAGATGACAAAAAGACAGACGCATGTGTTTAAGTAACATGAAATGCAGGCGTGTTTCCTGAGCAGTCAGCTACCCTTCTATAAGCAGCCTCAAAGTCAATTATAGCAGACAATTTGAGCTAAATATAAAAACCCACAGATCTCACAGTTTGAGATAACATCCAAGAAGGTGTTAAAGTTAACTTTGAAACTATGCAACAAGACTTCAGCCTTCTCATAATGAACATGGCAACCACATCCGTCAAAGCACCCCGTGATTTGTGGGAACAGAGAGGCTGAAGAGATTATGTGGATACTTCACATATTTCTCCAAGAGTAACAGATGGAATTTTTCTGCTCACAGAACTTCAGAGATGAGAAGTTGACTGTGCAAAATATCAATGGCCAGACTTTAGTTTGTAGCTTCAGTAATCTCCACATGTGATCAGGCTTACAGTGACTCCTAACTGCAGCAGCTGGATTAGTGAGGCTGTCATGGGAATACCACAATATTTGACATCCTGCAACAGGGAGAAGACAGTGATCCAGCCTGCACACGGACCTGTAGCCTTCAAAACTTAGTCTTTTTATTAAAGTAATTCTTCCATTCTCACCTCAAATGCACAGGTAGGCTGCCACTCCTGCACCACCCAGAACTCAGGACCTGGCTTATTTGACAGTTTATCATATGTCTGCTCCCTTCTTAGGGAGGCTCCTCCTCCCTTTGATACAAACAAACTGCATCTTTTCTGTTCATAGTAACACAGTGCAGCTGTCTTCTCTTTCCAGCCGATTTCAACCTGAATGTTTTCCACTGCCTCTCCTCCATCTCTAGCTGCCCAGGAAGCTTTTCCCACATACTGTGATACCGTCAGCTACCTCATCATCAGAGTATTTCAGATAGCCTTTGTCAACCTCTCAAAGCTAAATAGCCAAGGAAAGCTCCAAATACAGCTGCCAAGAGAAATACATATATATTAGGAAGTTGGATTGAATTTCAATTTCTGCTCTGCAAGTGATTGTGGAAAAAAAACAACTTCCATAGAAACAGAGAAACTGAACAAAGTTGTGACAGTTTTCTAGGCTGTGCTGCAGCTCTCTTCCTTCAGTGGCCATCAGGCTGTAACATTATCCCTACTCATCCATCTGCAGAACAGCACTATGTATGCTTTAAGGAGCAAGGCCACTTGAATGGACATTGAGAGCACCAAATTTGCCACTGCTGGTATGCAGCTCACAGCTTTACTCAGCCACAGAGGGACCTCAGCATCCTGCAGCTCCTCTTCTGCTGCATTTGTTAAATGCTCTCTCAGCAGACTCAGACACACATATCAAAAAAGATGTTGATGTTCATCCCTGAGTACTTATACACAAAACAGTGTGTCAGATGGCCCCTGCACACTTCCCTGTGCTAGAGGTGGCTCCATGTGTCCCTCAGAGGTAGGCCAGCTGACACCAGTACCCCATCCCTGCATAGACCAAGTTGCAGCAATTTAGTATTTCAAGGAGTGGAGGACTACCAGTGGATCAGCAAAGCAATGGCTTTGCATAAAACAACCAAACAGGTTTGAGGCAGACTTCATTACCTACCACTTCCTTCACTCTTTACAGCTGATGATTTATAGGAAGCAAAAAGAAATCACCATCCTCCTCCTCCCCCACCATCAGAGCACTAAGATGGTTAGAAGGTGGGAAGATCAATTTCTGCAGTGTCCTAGGGTGACTTTATGATGTTTGTATCCCCAGTCTGTTCTGTTTATGCTGGATATTGAGCTCTCCACCTTCAAGACTGATTCTGAGAGTGAAGGGGGAGGAAAAGTGCAGTTTGTTACCAGACTCTGCCCTTGCTCCCCCTATTCCTGCTCCTGGAGTGGGTTGTCTGCGGCAGGGACAGTGGGAGAGAGAGCTCTCCTTTGCTTTTAGTTTTTTTAGCTAACTGAGGCAGAGAAGTTCCCCAGACTTTGGCTTTTCTTTTTCTTGCAACTGATCAGCCCTGTTCTGGACTGAAAACCCAGAAGAACACCGGGAGCTCACACCNGAAGGTGGGAAGATCAATTTCTGCAGTGTCCTAGGGTGACTTTATGATGTTTGTATCCCCAGTCTGTTCTGTTTATGCTGGATATTGAGCTCTCCACCTTCAAGACTGATTCTGAGAGTGAAGGGGGAGGAAAAGTGCAGTTTGTTACCAGACTCTGCCCTTGCTCCCCCTATTCCTGCTCCTGGAGTGGGTTGTCTGCGGCAGGGACAGTGGGAGAGAGAGCTCTCCTTTGCTTTTAGTTTTTTTAGCTAACTGAGGCAGAGAAGTTCCCCAGACTTTGGCTTTTCTTTTTCTTGCAACTGATCAGCCCTGTTCTGGACTGAAAACCCAGAAGAACACCGGGAGCTCACACCTGTGGCCCACCAGGGCTGGGACGCAGCATTCCAGCAGGAGGGACTGAGAATGAGCAAGCCGTGCTACACCCCACGACAAGGACTCTCTGAATTTGCCATCCCTTCAGAACAGCAAGAGGTTCCATTGTTTAATATTATTCATTTTTCCATGTTTGTGAGTACTTTGCTTGTTAAATAAACAGTTTTTTTCCACTTTTCTCAAAGGAGATTTATGTCTCCCAAACTCTTTTTGTATTCTTCCAGTGTTTTTTTTCCACCCACCATGAATGCCTTTTAGATCACCTCACCAAACTAATTTAAGGCAGATTATTTTGATGACTAAATACAGTGTTAACATTTAATATTTTCAGTGTATTGAATAGAAACACTAGGCACTCTCAAAATTGAACAAAAAAGGTACAGAGCTGCTTCAAATAGTAAATATTTAAGACTGTTCACGCAATAGTAAATATTGACACTTTTGATGTATTTCATAACATTAAGAAAGCATTCTCTTGGTCAAAGAAGAAAAGCTGGGGAGGTTTTTGGCTGGTTGGTTGGTTCTGAACTTATTGAGGAAGCTTTACTTTATACACTTCTGTTCAGTATTTATAAAAAGAATAAAAAGAAGTCCCCTTCCTTCCATAAACAGAAGCTCATTTTCTTTATTCTAAGAAGTGTATTGCTGAGATTTACAGTCTCATTCAAGGAAGGACTTCTATAACTTAGGATTAATTTACACTTTGAGCTATCAAATTTAACTGCAATTGTGGAAAGAGAAAGTGGGGATGGGGAAGGAAGGAGGAAGAAAGCAGGACAAGCTCTCAAAGGGCTCATACTCAGTCTTCTTCCAAGACAACTGTGCCCCAGCAAGGAAAGTCAGATGTATATATCCACATGAATAATAACTCCTAATAGCACAGCCTTCATAGTGATGGATTCTACAGCAGCTTGACATTAGGCTATGATGAAGCTTGACAGTGTCCAGATTTAGACATAACCTAGCTCTTTCCATTAATTAAGTTTTCCTCCAGGATAAAATCATGGTAGAGTATTACATTCAAAATGGGGCATTTATTTCCCTGTTGTAAGACACTTGATGGTTAAAGTAAAACAAAATGTCAGCACCTTTAAAAGGAATGCCCTCACTATTTTGCAGTTTTTGCAGTCTCTCCAGTCTTAATATTATGAAAAAACCTCCAAATTCTATTTATTAACTTCTTTTATGTTAAGTCTATCTAAATTAAATCTAAAAATATGGATAGTAAGCTAGGCTCATTGTCTTCTAGTTACCAATGGTTACCACCCTACAAGGCACTGCTATACTGAAGTTAACTTTGTTAAGGAGGATTTTTTTTTTTAATTACTTGAAAATATTGTAATATTCTATCCTACTGTCTAGCAAAAGAATTACTCACATCCTTCAGACTCAATGACTTCTAGCTGTGGCGTTTACTCTAGCTCCTGATCACTGGTAACTGTGAGACGAGGCAGGGGCTGAATACCAGGGAGTGTGTCCCACTAATGAAGTAATAAAAGGTGTGTTTGGAGTCTTGTGCAAAAACACCAGTGTAGCTGCTCACCACTACAACTGAAAGCTGTGTCTACATAAAATCTTATCACTACTATCTGAGCACTATCTCAAACCTCTCCTTGGAATCTGAGAGGAAGGAAAATTATGACTGTGACCTGGATGAATCACATTCCCAGATGGACTTCCCAGTACTTTTTCCTGGCTAGAAAGAAGGAAACTTTTCCCAGGTTATTAAGAAGTAATAGCCATATCAGCTTGCAGCACTGATGAATTTAACAATTAGATCCAAGGGTCTCTCTTGGAGCTGCAGCTTACTGAACATACAAAAAAGGAAAGGGAGAGGGGAGGAAGAAAAGAAAAAAGAGAGAGAAGAGAAGAGAAGAGAAGAGAAGAGAAGAGAAGAGAAGAGAAGAGAAGAGAAGAGAAGAGAAGAGAAGAGAAGAGAAGAGAAGAGAGAAGAGAGAAGAGAGAGAAGAGAGAGAAGAAAGAGAAAAAAAGAGAAAAAAAGAGAAAAAAGAGAAAAAAGAAAAAAAAAGGCTTCATGCCTTCTACCTAACCCTGCCATGAACAAGAACGCAATTTTAAGTGAATGACATAAAGATCCTACTAAGCCTGAGAGCTCAGGAATGTAAGAAACACCCAGCTGGGTCAGACTGATGGTTCATCTAGTCCAGAATTCATCTCCAACAAGGCAGAAAAGGTGCTATTTAGAGAGAACCAATAGCCCATGTCCTGTGGTCCACTCCCCTCACACTCTCTCCGCTGACCATGAACTCTCCTAACCCTGTTTTGAACCTGCCTACTCAGCCTGTTTTCAAAACATCCTCTGGCTGCAAGTTGCATAAATTCACCACCTGCTATGTAAACACTTTCTTCTTTCATCTGTCTTAAACTGATTCCCAACCAGTTTCATCAAGTGTCCTGGTGATGTAGGGTTTCTGTCAACAAGAGCTTGGCGTTCACCCTTCTACCAGCTCATGATTTTGTAAACTTTGAACCCTCTGCCCCTCTCAGCTGCCCACCTTCCAAATCAAACCTTTTAAATGATGCAACTCCACTCAAGGCAGCGATACCACCCTCCTGGACTGAGAGCTGCCCTCCTCTGTACCTTCCCTGAGCTAAAGGAACTAACTCTACCTTCTTTAGATGTGGGCACAAAAACTGGACCCCATGCTCAAAATGTGGTGAGCACACTACTGTTTTAAATATCAATAAAAGGTATTTTCTTGTCCTCCGTTTCCTGATGATGCAAGAGGCACACACTGCCCAGGTTTTTCTGGATTTTTTTGGCTGCTGCTACTCCACATTGCTGACAATAGTCCTGGAAAACTGTCAGTAACAACCACAAAGCCTCTTTTCCAAGCTGCAACCATCAGTTCTGATTTTAGCACCACACAAACATGGTTTAGAATAATTTTTTCCTAACTGGAAAAAAATTCTGTTTAAAAACCTATGTTTACCTATGCTGACATTAGTCTACCACATTCTTGCCCACTGAAGTTATGTGATGGCCTTCTGGAATTCCTCTGCACTCAGACAGCATCTAGCTACCCAAAAGTAACAGTGCTACTATTTTTCATCAAAACTGGAATTATTCTGAGGCTGGTGCAAGGTAACAAATCGAACTATTGGTTTGAGTGATGTCTAGAAGCCACAGGGAAGGCAAGTGAGATCAATCAAGATCACCAGAGTTAGTTTTATCATTGTGGGAAAATTACCAGATACAGGAGATTTATTAAACAGAACAGAAATTGGGTGCAAAACAACAAAACTGAAAAAAACCCCAACCCACGCATCACACCTCCATGGCTGATGATGGCAAACAAAACCTGCAATGGATTGTCCATGGAATTGTAGACTATCCATGGATGCAGCTACTTGAACACCACTCTGGAGGAAATTAGATCTTGTAACACCATCTCTGGTGATACTCTAGCATGACAGACAGACATTAGGCTTCTGAAAACCTCACATTATGTCTGCTGCCTTTCCCTATGAAAAGAATATGTCTTATGAGACAAATCTCTTACTTTGAAACCTTAACATAGCTTTAATTTAAATTCTTCAAGTTTTATTTTCAGCTTTTGTATGGCAAATCTATTTTCAAAACACTCTGAAATCTGTATATACAACTTGTTAGTGAGTTGCCAGAATGCACACATTGTATATACTAGCAGAGGCTGGCGCAGGATTTTATTCCTGAGTTTAACTTAGTAAACTTTAACTTAGTAAAGAAAAGAAAGACTACTAATATCACATTTACCTTAGCATCCATATCACTCCTCCCCTAAACAGCAATCTGTTCCACATAAGTCAGAGGCAATAAATAATGTAATTTATAATCTGTTTAAAACAGGGCAAGGCTATGTGTCAAACATTACAGGTAATTTCCCTTCTTTTAACAATTCCCTCTCTATTCATTAGATCCAATATTCTGGTTTCTCTAATCTGCATTCACCTTTTAAAAATTAATTTTTTTAAACTCCCTCTAAACCACAGAAAACTTAACAGGAAAACACTGAGGTGCTGAGAAATGAAATTAAGATACTGCCTTAAAGCTGCATTTAAGTTTGATAATTCTTGTTTTATACCTCTAATTTCAGTGGGAAAGAAACATTCACAGTCATTTTAAAGGCTTTATAAAGGTTGCCCCAGTAGCGTTTGAGCTGAACACCATCCTCCTGCCCATCTTCAGAGGTCACTTTTGAGCAGTCAAACTAGTTTCAAATCACAGACCAAACATCAGAATGGAAAGTTGATTTACCCTCAGCTGACTAGTAGTGTTTATGTGTTTTCACTTTCATATGTGCTCTATTCCCTTTGATCAATTATTATCGAGGTTCCCTGGATTGGGACTTTCATCTAATAAGATATCAAGTTAAGGAAGATGAAGCACATGATGATGACAGGTTAGTGCATCTTACAATGATTATCTGTTATCTTGCATCCTCTTTGGTCATGCTTGACTACAAGGTAATGGACACAGTACAGAGGAGCAAACTTTAAAAAACAGTTTCATTCAAGATTTTTAGCAAGGCCAAACTCCACCATTCAGGCAATCCTTTAGGAGTATCTCTTATGTAATTGATAATGGTTTTACTGGTAGATCAATTCCTTTCTGAAATTCTATGCTAATTCTACTCTCTGAACTTCCTTCCCAAGGCAAAGACACGCGGCAAACTTCCACTGGAAAACTACCCTGTCTCTTCTGCATGGCAGAGCACAGCTGTGGAAGAAAAGGGTGTGCCCTCTTTGAAGTCTCATTATTAGCACTTGTATCTGGTAAATTTAGCTCTCCCTCCTGCACAGCTCGAGTGATCATGCTGTGTGTTTCGATGCCTCCTGCTTGTCTGTACCAGTTGTCTGGCTGGTGCTCTCTCTCACGTGCCCCAAAGGAGGAACCTCCCAAGCTATCTGGTTTCATCATCCCTGAAATCACAGAAGATTTAAGTTTAGATGACTGTGGTCATAAAGACTTAGAAGCTGTTTCTCTGCTCTCCAAAGTGCTCCAGTTCCAAGCTGTTTTATAAGGAGAGACCCCGTCGGTCTCACCTCTGCTGCACGTGCAGCTCACTCCAGGTACAAAGAGTCTTCCACACAAGCTGCCTAACAACTGTGGGCAGGGAAGAAGACAGATCACCTGTCATTTGTTTTGTAACAAAGTATCATTTGACGTTAAAAAGGATCCAATTCTTATTAAATAATACAAGATGTGCCTTTTAAGATTGCCTTTATTCCTAAAAGCCAATCAGCAACTAGAAACAGCAAGACAGATTACAGAGCAATGAAAGCAGTCACACACACGACTCAATGTTAAAAACAATTGACAGGAAAGGAAGCTGGTGTACACATCAAATTCCTGGTTACAATCTTAATGAGGCAACCTTAATGAAAAACATCCTGCTGCACTTCTGGACAGAAACAGCTACCAGGATGGAAGAAGGGGAGAAAGCTTAACAACTCAAGTTTTGAGAACAAGGTGAGGATTATTGATTTGGGGTTTATGAAGACTTTGAATCTCGGCATGTTACACATTCAGCCAGGGCCCAGCCTGTGCAGAGCTGCAGGGATAAGGAGTGATAAGGATAAGGAGTGATAAGCAGTGATAATGACTACTGGCATCGTCTGCACTGCGACAGCATGCAGCAGCTCCAGCCACAGCTCAAGGCCTTGCTTTCCTGGCTGCTGCACAAACACAGGAAAATGACAGTCTCTGCCCCAGCAGAACCACAGGCAAAGAAAAAAGAGACCAGTAGATACATCAGGGCACAGAGAAGTGACATCAGAGTGTTTCTCAACATGTTGTGAGACTCACGTACAACTCACCAAAGGCCACAGACAGGCCACTTCTCATTAATGAATGAACATATGGCTGCAATTGCACAACTATTCAACATCCTCCCTACACCCACATCTGAGAACTTCCATCCAAAGGGTGAGACTTCTTACCTTTAGCAGACTAGTGCAGGACACTCAACATTAAGAGAGAGTGCTTGGGTGTTTTCATTCCTGCTGTTCATCTCAAGGAAAAACACATCCTCACTATTATGACTCACTAGATTATCATTTGGATGGTGAGAAGATGAGCAGCAGGTTACAGTGGTGTGGCTTCTACCAATTCCTTCATGGCCAGTGGCCTCAGATTACAAGTTTATTGCTTCCAAACTCAGCCCACTGAGCCCACAGCAAAGATCACCCATCATGTACTCCACACATGAATTTTTAGGTTTCTTCTTTTTAAGTAAAAATTTCATTAACTAATTTTGGTCTTTGAGTTCTGCTTTTAATTTGGCATTTCATGAAAAGATCCAGAAAGTTTTTCTTTGAAGTTCATTATTATCCCTCTCCTTTATCTTTCTAGTCCTAAAATATGAGGGGGAAAAAAAAAATCTTTATTTCTTCTTCTTTGGAAGAATGTCTTAAGCTTTAATCATTTAATCATTGTTGCAAAAAAAAAAAAAATAAGCCCACATCTGTTCCTAATTTTCAAATAAACAGTAAGACGGCAAAGATTTCAAATCAAAATGCTTGCAGATCTGAGGAACNTCTGAGAAACAAAACCTAGAATCTAACTTGTGGCACAAAATGCATCCCTTTCTAGCACCTAACAGCTCAGCCAACTACTGATCTACGCTTGCACATCCAAGTGAAATAGTGGGTAAGGGAAACTATCAGTTCACCTGCTGTTGGTACTCTGACAGGCTTACAGTATAAGCCTCAGTCACCGTGTTTTTCCTCTTGCCTAACTGCTACAGAGAGTTCATAGTGACACATTTCCCAAGGAGCAAGAGCTTGTCTGGTTCCATAAGCACAGAAAGAGCACACAGAAAGCCTTTCAGAAAAGCTATTCAAGACTAAACAAATGAAACAAACTCCTCACCTCACTAAATTCAGCACAATCACTCCCATTTCTATTAAGAACTGGAAATCTTCTTTTAAAAAACCCAGAAAACTCTGCATAGCTGAAGGACAGAAAAATTACCGTAGTAATTAACACTCCTTAAGAAGAAATTAAGAAGAAATCCAGGTTTCTAACCAGAGGTGTTCAGTGCTGGTTTGGTATCCCTGATTTAGCAGGTATGAGACAAGACCATGTAAGGAGATGCAGCCTTCTGCAGCTGGGGCTGAAAGCTAAACAAGAAGTGCAGTAGCTTCTAAAAAACGCATTAGACTAACCATAAAAGATGAGATTTGGCTGCTTAACATCAAATGGGTTTATACAAAAACAAAACAAAAGAACCTTTGTGCATAAGGCTCACTTCCACCCATTAGACTTAGAAAGTTTTTATGATTCTAATGCAGGAAAAAGAACAAGCCTTTTCTGCTTCACACCATCATTACTGCCCTGGCCAAAGAAATAAACGCTTTGGAAAATGAATGAAAATGTTGCAAGGAGATGATGATCACTGTTTCATGTCCACTTGAAGCCTGTACAAGCCTGTCTTGTTGCCATAAATGTTCCTACCACACACAGCATCCCCTCCTTTGCCCGGTCACCAGGGTCTATAGCAGTACAATGAAATGAATCTGAATTCTGATGTCTGCTCTCCCTAAGCCAGGTTACTTTTAGCCTGGGTTTTTACCCTGAGGCAGCTGCCTGGCTCAGCTGATAGGAATGCATATACTCAGGCAAGGAGATGTCAGCATGGGAGCCAGGGTAAGAATCCTTCTTCAATATGACAGTCTAAAAAGTAGCAGTGAAAGCATGCCCAAAGCTTCCCTCGTGCAACCACTCGTGTACAAGTCCCATTCATGCTCTGAACTGACAGAGCACAAACTCTCCCTTGTCCAGAGGCTGTTCAGAGACACGGCTGTAACCACACCTGCCCCAGTAACCCCCCTTCTTCTTCCTGGGAAGAGGAGGCCCAAATCAGACAGCAACTTCAGCTCAGCAACCTGACTGAACACAGGAATACACTGTCATACACTGCAACCAAAGGCATAAGGGGCTCACAGCAAGGGGGAAAATCTGCTTTGATCAATTGGAAGTTGAGCTGATGACTGAACCTTCAATAGCCATGCATACCTGTGGTCCACATGAGCAAACAAAGTCACTGAACTTACCTTGGTTAAAATTATACCCAGCTGTAAAACAAAAACCTCAAATAACCCTGATCTGGTATGAAATGTTTCTATGTCTACCCCAAAGGTCTAAATGAATCTTTCACTCTATGCCGTCGCTTCCATTTGCCCAGATGAGCCACTACTATGCATGGTATTGAAACACTTGTATTAAAATGCTGTCTTTCTTAATTCACACTTTTTGTTTCTCTGTGTAAGTCTGTATGTAGACCAGCCTTTAATATTTTTTTCATGCTTAATCAAAGCCTTGTGTCTGAGGACACTGCCACACAATAACTTGGTACTATTCAGCCAAATCAGAACACCCTATGTTCAGCAAACAGAAGTATATGAAACAGATTTTACAAATCTATGACATACACTTCAGAAATATTTCACAAGTGATTTTAATTTCAAATTTTTGATTATCCTTTTTCTCTGGAGAACAATGCTCTTGACCAGATTCACTTCAACAGCACAGAGCACACAAGTCACTCTAATGCACACATAAACTTCTGCAGGAAAGAAAGAATTAGAGCAACTAAGAGTTCAATAGCATCCACTATCAGCTTCTACATATTGATAAAGAACCCTTGGAAAAGAGCATTTCTGCACATACAGCAGCTCTACAGCACTGCAAACCCTACCTACACCCCCTGTGCTCTCAGGAAACTTCACTCCAATGAAGTCAGTTGATGTTTTGTTGCCTATTATTAAAAGATAAAATACCTCCAACAGGCACTATTCTCTTCTATTTTTTTTTTTAAACACCCAAGACACACCTCTGTATTTGAAAAGAGGGGAAAGAATTAAAGTTCTCTCACTTCCTCACTCAGAAAATACTCATTGCTTGGATTAGCCACTAAATTAACTTCAGCTGTAGAGAAAATGACTCATTAAACAGAACAATCAAAAATTTCACTGGAGAGAAGGGGAGGAGGTAAGGAGAACTTTAACCTTCCTCCTCTCCTGCCAAATAAATGACACAGTAGTTTGAAAAAATAAGCAGAATGCAGTAACACTTCTTAATAAATAAGGCTCAAAACACAAAGAGTTAGAAAACTGAAGCAAAGGAAAAAAAGGAAAAAACCAAAGCCAAGCTACAGACAACTGTAGTAGTTCTTGGAGCACTTTAATGTTATAACTGTTCCCAAATGTTTTAGGGAAACTGATGTTTCCTTCTATCACAGCCAGTTACTTATTGAATATTGGAGTCAGTTACTTATTGAATCCTCCTATAATCACTAAATTTGACCGAGAATTTGGGGCAGAAGGATGGGAACCCTGTCTGTTTCTCATATGACATCTTGAGTAACTATACCAGAAGGTCTAGAAGACAGCTGTCTGAAGCCATTACATATATTTTTCATTTTCACCTGAAAATATTTTCCACATATATATATGACCTTATCTAAACTAGAAAGGCTGATTTGTCAGTGTGGATTTGGATTTTGGCAGAAAGCGTTTGTTTGAGAAGATGACTAACACAGACAGCTAAACTAGCATGAATACTAAAGCAGCAAGCACAGATTTGGCAGTAAAAGATGACTTTTCTCAGACACAGACTACCTGAACCAAAACAAGCCATAATTGAGAAGTGGGTTTTTTTCTAACAGTATAAAGTACACTTATACTACACTCCTACCTCAAAGCAGCACCTCCAGGGTGAGTGAAGAAGCAACTCACTTCGATAAACCCTTTCAGATTCTCACCCAGCACACCTGCAAAGACTCCCTGGGCTGAGGGACTGGTGCTGTAGCTGGTCAGGATCACAACTCACTAAAGGCTTCACTCATAGTTTCAAAGCAACCCTGAGGACAATCTCAGGCACAGCTTCTGCAGCAGGCAGAAGCAGCAGTAGTGTAGGCCAAGACAAGTGTGGTTTCAAGGGAAGTGTAAGGTACTAATCACAGAAGGTATTCTACTCGAAGATTTGCTGCCTGAAAGAATATAGCAGATGAGGTTTCACAGTTGGTTTTAACCAAGCTAGGAGCTAGCTGCTGTCTAGACAAATGGTTCTGGTTTCCACCTGAATACATTCCCAAGTGCTTCCCAGGTGATGCCAAAAACAACTCTCCAGAGGAATACATGTCCAAGGAGACACAAACAACAGCGTGGCCTTCCATTTCTTTAAGATGATGGTAAACCTGTGTCTTGCATTCTGCTTCTGAAGTGCAGTGATTGCCTGTACTTACTGCAGCTCTCCCTGGTATTAATTCTGTCAGATGTACCTGCATGAACTAAGCCTAAGGAATCAGAACAGAGAAAGTGACAATGGTAAAAGCTGCAAGTATCAGTATATGCAGATAAAGCCAAGAAACAGATCCCAGTGACTTGTATCACTCTTGACTTCATAAAACCAAAGCAAAACCTTTCAAAAAGTTACAGTGAAGAACAGTAAGCTACTACAAGAGTACATCAGTTAAAAATACACATTGGAAAGTACTATAAATAACAGGAGTCTTGTAATGCAAAGGCTACCATTACATGTTCTTTAGTCCTCTTTTTTTTCCTATGTATAAAGCATCCTGCTAATAGTCTTTTGCTCTTACCTGTTCCTTCAACCCAAATGCAAATGATGAAATGTGACCCAAATCTATGATTAACATCACAGGAGTTATTTGATAAAGGAACAAAAGCTGATGAGCTACTCTAAGAAACACTGAAGTAAACAAGCTTGAATCAAGACAGACCAAACCTTTCACCAATCTTCAGGAGAAGAAGTTTTGGAAAAGATGAAATAACCAAGGTAGGAGATAAACTAGACATTGAATTACAGATAATTTTGTAGCCCTTTTGAGCTAACTCACTACTATAGCTAATTAAAATTAATAGGGATTCACTATTAATTCAAACAGAACAGCGTAGTAACAGCTTCCAGAAAAAGAAAGAAAAACTGTTAAAGGGACACATTCTAAATTGAGGCGTGCTGCCCTAATCCCACCAACCTCAAGTAGGTACAGCAATTTACATTAATTGGAGATTCCTCCCCTTCCACACATAAGTGAAAAATAATTCATAGCCCATTCATGTAGAAGGATCGTTCAAACCTTTCTCCAAAATATGCCTACGCAAAACTTACAAACACGTTATACATTAGAGGAATTTTTTTCCTCTAACAATTCTTGGAACATCAACGCTTTCCACTGCTGCAATCCCACAATGTTATCAGCACAAGGCTTCATTCATACCTATGTTTCAAATTTTGTAACAGCCTATCAAGCTAAGAGATTATGAATCATTCAAGCCATTAAAGTCCAATTACATCAACAGAAATCTGAGCTTCCCGGCAATATTCCAATTTCTCTTTCTGCTCACTCAGCCCCTGTACCCCTTCCTACACAACCTTCCCTTCTCTAACCTTGTGAGACTTCTCTTACAGAAGACCCAGGAGCTGGCCAATTTACACAGCATGCCTGTCACTCTTACCCTTCAATACATTTAACCACCACTTTTCTGTACTTGTAGTTTTGCCCCCTCCTCTCCCCCACACAGCTTCCTATCATTTCATGGATTGAATTAATTTCTGCTCCTGCTCCTCTGGATCAGCCAATATCCTGTATCCAGGTCCTTTCTGAGCCTACTCTTCATTTCTGCATGATTGTATCAGTTCAAATACATTTAATTATCATGTACATACTGACACTTAGCTTCACGGTGGATTAATTCAAATTAAAGTGATTAAAATAATCAAATTTAGATTAGCAAATGAGGAAACTTTTTTTAAATGTCCTTAATGGTCATTCTCAAACACCAATAACCACTAAATCATGATGATCTGCAATATAACCTTTTAATTTAGCATTTAATATAATCCCTAGTTAGACAATACTATTAGTGTGTATTTATGCAGATTCTTGACATGAAATTAATGACCAACACAGGTCACTATTTAGTACCTGGTTAAATTTTATATTATGACTTTTCAAGCTCTGTTTGAATGAAAAACAGGATGAAAATCCCTGAACACCTAATGAAGTTATTTAACAAAATAAATGTTGCATTTAAAAACAATTTTTTTCTTTTTTTTAAGCCTCATCTCTCTTTAGTAGGTGAAATTGAATGAACTTGTCCACTGTGGAATTCAAAATTTCTGATTTTGTAGAGTTGTTTGCGATTTTTTACTAAAAAACTTAAGAAAGGAAAGCTGTTTCCCCATCTTTTCTGTTGATCTCATTCAGTTTTGAATAAACATTAGGCTACTCAAACTAAAATGAAAATAAATTTCTCTGGGTATCTACTGAAGCAGCTGCTGTTCTCAGAAATGAGGTTTTAGCACTTCAAACCCCACTCATGTTCACTAGAGCAATGGGTTTACTTCCTCTAAACATTCGGTAGTTACATAGAGTGAAAGTTCTGTCTTAATTTAGTTAGTATTAATATATTACAGCATACTTAGTCCTGAATACAGGTGTATTTTTCAGAAAGCAAGACAAAAATTACTTCAACCTGAACCACCCCACTTTCTCAACCTCAGCTTGCCTTCTGCAGGGATGTGCTACCACCACCTCAGGGTCAAAACAGAATTTAAAAGAAATGCAAATATTTGCTTTCTTCCTGGGAAAGCACTACATAGGGAAGGGGGGAAAAAGAGGGGATGTGCATATGGGGAATTGCATCAGTATAATTAGAGAGCTTTAGCAAGCTGGTAAACGTCTATGTAGGCAATACCCTCACTCTAAAGGGTATTTCCTGATTAAAAATATGCACCCCGTTTTCCAGAGCCTTCCTACTGAAGAAACTTCTCACCACTGCCGCCCAATTAGATCAAATTGGGTGGCTGGCTCTTTTTGTTGTGTGCATGATAATACAAAGACTCTCCAAGTTCCCGCTCAACAAAGGCTTGTGTGAAACAGGCTTTGAAGACACAATAACATTCCTCTTGCGAGTTTCAAGCCCGGAGGCTAAAAGCACCAAGTAACTATTCATTCTTCCATCTTGAGACACATTCCTAACCTAGTTCAAAGGCCTGAAAAAACATGCCCTAGCTACATGCCTGCACACCTTCAGCAGGGCTTTTCCCTTCTATCAGAGCTTGCCGGAGAAAGAAGTTTCATACAGAAAAGAATTAAATACATTTGAGAATTTTGTTTCACTTTTAAGAACTCTTCAATTGTTTAAAGAATTCAAGAGTGCCTTGCATATGAATTCATCAGCTATATTAATCCATTGAAGAGTAAACTTCACCATTTACATGTTTAAGGTACAATGTTCATGCGCCGTGCACCCGTTCAACTTCTGCTCCCAAGAAGCAGCAGTGGGAGGAGGAAGTGTGCACAGCAGCTGGAAAAGGACAAGGGATGATCTGGAGCTGTTTGGCTTCCATCACTTCTCTTCTAGTTTCATCTGCCTCTGTTTTGATCTCAAATTGGTAAGATAGATGTAAATCACACATGGCTCTCTACCCATATCAAGATATCCGAGGCATTCAAGAACAAGATAACGATAAAGTCAACAAAATACAAGATTATTTCCAAAATACTGACACTAGAACAAATATTAATCTTCAACAAGAAAAAATATTTACAGTTTTCAACATACAGCTTCCTAAACAAACTAAGTTCCTCTTTATATATTTTATTTTGCTGTTTCTCAGAAATCTGAATGCCATTATGCATGAAATGAGGAAATATAAACAATTACTAAAGAATAGGCTAGCCTAACTACAGTTACCATTTCATGGTGTGGAACCAGCACACAGGAACAGTGGAGCAGGCAGATGGGAGTGAAGGCAGCCGAGGTGGGACCCCCCACCCTCTGCAGGAAGGCAAGCTGGTCACATCTGCCCAAAGCTCCTGCAGGACCCTGCCCCAGATGTGCCAGCCAGCCTGCTTTTTGGGATTCCTGAACCACACACAGGAGATAAAGTTTCCTTTGTTTGCAATAGTTTTTCAGTACACCTGAACTAAGGTTTTCTTACCTGTATTTCATTTTATATCTGCAATCAAGCGCTTAACTATTTAGTACTCCTGAATTGCTCTTTTTTTAAAGAGAAACAGTTTTTTTAAATTTTGTAGATTAGTTGACACTATTAAGAAAAAAAAAAATCAACTGTGATCTGCAACACAGAAAAGTGGACCAAATGCTAAAAATACTGTAACATAGCAAAGCATGAAGGGATGGTACAGTGTGCCCATGCTTTGTAAGCAAAGAAGTCAAAAAGAGAAACAGGGTAAATATAACAGGTTATAGAGACATATTTTTTTCAATTTTAACAATGCTGTTTCCACCTGTCTAAAATATATTTTTGTCCTTCTAAAGATTTCAATTAGTCGATTTAACTTTCTCCAAATGAAAATGGCTCAGTTTGAATTTACCATCACTGCAAAAAGCCAAGTATTGCTTATTTTTCCCTTCATGTAGCCATGGTACAGTTCTTCATTCCTATCAAAACAAGGAATGCAATACCTTACTGACATCTAAGAGAACTGTAGGGCAAGCTGAGCTGCCCTACCTCTTTCAAGGACTGCACAGCTGAGCTACCTACTGTTGGTCATTTCCAGGAAATACAACTGTACTATGAAAAGAAAATCTTTGTGGATAGATTCCAAAATAGGAAAAAAGAAGTAAGATAACATTGTCTTAGCCTCAACTAAGTAAACAACTTGTTAGTTTATCCTCATTATTATATAACGTTCTCCTCCATAAATGCCCCATTTGCTATTTTGACAAAACAAGTAATTCAGAAATTGTGATCAGGAATTGCAGGAGAGGAATCACTAATTACAACAGCACAAGTTTTTCTGAGAAAATGAAAATTAATCCCATTTTTCAGAGACCACTCAGCCAACACCACCATCACTTACCTACAGCACCTGTGTGTATCAGAAGTGGAACAGCCACCATTGTTTCAGCAAAGTACCCAACCTTTATTTCTCTGGGTATCACCACAGAGACCAAGTACCATGAAAAAGCACATTGTACTATGCAGGGAAGGCTGCAGACTTTACAGCCCCATGAGATGGCAGGCACAGCAAAGGACATTCTGTTACACGTGTCTTCTCCAGCAAAGAGAAGAGCTTCTGTATTTCTCTTATTTTAGTATCTATGTGAAGGCTCTAGCATCGCAGCTGATTGTGACTTCCAAACACCTTGTCAGTCACTTGCAGAGGAACCATCAAACCAAACTGGGAATTACTGGAACACCACTGTCTCCTTGCTCTAGCAATTTTCAAGGTATTTCAGCAAAGTGCCTAAGCATCACTCACTTGGACACCAGCACTCCCCTGCAGCACATACAGAAGGCTTCCAAGCTCTGAATTTGTCTCTGAAGCCAAAACGTCTCCCTTGTCACTCATTTCCTGCTCTCCAGGGGTTAAAATTCTCTTTTCTAACACAGCAATCTTCTCTTCACAATGAACGCCAGCTGGCTGAAGATTAATTACCATCCAGTGTTTTAATCTAAAAGATTCCCTCACTGACACACATCAGCTGTCACTTGAGGTGTCTTTGCATCTCTCACACAGCACAGGGCACAGGAAGCTCAGGTCAGACCTGAAACAAGTCACGGCTCCAGCCATGGTGTTTCAAGCTCCCCACCTCCCTTCCATTCCTTTGTAGTCACTTACAAACTGATAAACAGAAGACCCCAGCTGAAATGTGCTGTAAGAGGAGAAACAAACTCAATCTTCTACCTCCCATGTACACTTCTTGAGGTTCTTTTACTCTCCCAATGAAGACACACACAACTCTCGGCACAGCATTTACATGAATGTTACTCGTGATGTACAGACATGCAGTATCTTGTGAGGAGGATGATGGGAGGGTTTGTTTTGGTTTGGTTTTAATTCCACAGTTCAGTGAAGTAAGGGCAGAAGGAAACCATACAATCAGAGTGGCTTACTCTCCTCCACTCCAGCTTCAAGTTCTTTAATACTTCAAGGAACTGTGCCACTGAAGGAAAGCTCCCATGCACAAACTAGTTAAGGATTTTATTGACTGGCAAATCCAGCTTATGGAGTTCCTACCCTATAGTTATATCTTAACAAATATTTGTGCACCACACTGAAAGCTGGCCTGCTGAAACTAGACAGGAACCAAGGCTGCTAGTTAATTCCCACTTTTTCTACTCACACAGATTCTGTATTTCAAAGGAAGCATATGCAATCCTTAGGTGCCCTAGTGGTTAAAAATGTCCCAACCTACACAGGCTGGAGGTGATGGGCTGAGGCAGAAGAAGAAACACAGTCAATTAAAGCTGTAGATGTTCCCAGACTCTACATTCGCCCATTGTATAACATGTATCATCAGAGAGTTCAAATGTGCAAGTACACTTCAACAGCTCTCTAGCTGTAAAGTTCACAACGTCCTCCTGAAGCATATCTTATTTGAAAATTTAACAGGTCATTTCTTCCACATTCCCAGCTTCCAAAAAAATAGAATTTTACAACAGTTGACAAAATGTACACAGGTAAATCTTCTGTGATACACCACGAAACAGTACATTTCACCTTCCAGCACAGGAGGCTGACACCTGATCTTCTAACTAGACTCCCAAATTATTACAAGCACTTGAACACATACAAACTTCCATTGTCTCATCTACCTGATCAAAAATTACTCTGAAGAAAATACACTTCACAATTACCCAAGGTTAAATCTCTAATAATAGTCTTCAGAGAACATGACCTAGATATGTCAAACATGATCACAGAGACATATATCAAGACATCCTTCAGTTAGTTAAGAGTGCTAGGCTTATTTAAATCTCCTTTATCTGTTCACACCTTGGCTTTTGTTAAATTTCGCATCATTTCTGTAAGTGGAGAGTAAAGCTATTAAACCTGTGAATCTTTTTTAAAAGTTACCAATGTCTCTCCTTTACTATCTCTATTTCATGTAGTTAAAATAATAATCACCATTTATAAAGCTCCAGAATTATGTAAAAATAGAATAATGCTATTCACTTTCATCAACAGGTACTTTAACACATCAGATCGTGTACAGATGACCAAAAGCCAGCTTTTACCATTCTGACAAGTCGGGAATTCAGACATATTCGTCAGTATTAATATATTTGTGTTGCAGCTCTTACCACAAAATGAAAACCACATCTGCTCTAACAAGCCACAATAGCTTTGTCATTTGAAGTTTTCTTTCACAATATATTACTTAAACTAAAAAAAAAAAAGCAAGAGAATCTATACTTACTAATCCAAAGGACAAATTATTAAAGTCATGAACCCAAATCAAATTTATAACTGTCCAAGTAGTAGAGTGTAAAGAAGAAAATGCTGCAGTTAAAAAAAATCTGTGTGAATATAGTCCTCCTTTTATTGGATGCATTTTATAAAATCAAGGGGTTTTAATGTTAAAATTCACTCATTCTTACTTACCTTGTACTTAATTCAGATTTGTATATGTGCTTTACTGCTGTGGGTGTGACAAGGATACTACAAGACAATGAATTCAGGAAAGAAGAGCTGGAGGTAAATTCTGCTTGCCTTATTAAGCAAATCATCATGTTAAGGTCAGCAGAATATCCAAATACTAAAAAACAGATTTAAAAATCCAGTAACAAATAAGGAATGCACGTGCTTCCTAAGCAGAGTGTCCATCCCTGTAATAAAGATCAAAAAGAAAAAAAAACAGAAGGAAAAACACCTTCAGAAAACTGCACTATCATGCAAAATGAGCAACTCTAGAACAAGCTCTTTATCCAGGCTCTCCACATTTCTCTATACTCATCCTCAAACTTTCAAATATCACCATCCCAGTTGCCCACAGATCACAAATACCTTGCAATTCTCTCTACCTACATCATCCTGCCATAGTTTTTGTGTCCCCCAAGTAACTTCTCTGTCATTTCCATCTCCTTCCCATACCAGTTTCTACAAGTGCTCCCTGGCTTTACCTCAAGTTCCCCATTATCTTATGTCAGCAACCCCCAGTCTCTCCCACTCACAGCACAGGTCCCAAAAAAGCTTTCCTCTCCTTTTTCCTCCTGTCTCTAAAAAGTATTTCATAACTCTGTCAATTCAACACAATAACTAGTTTTCATTGAAACCTGGCACAGAGGTTAAACCTAAAATCAAATTAGTTTTGGAAAATAATATCTATTTCTCTTCAATATCATTGGATATCAAAATTATTCTTAAAGCTTATGTGTCTTTGATCATATAATAATCAGTACTGAACAGATTCATTTTCAGAGCTTCAATAAACTGGGAAAAAAACCCACTTTCTTCACAAACAAGCTATTATACAGTTACTTGTTCAAAAGAATATTCAAGTACATTTACTTTCAGTACTTGCACTCATGTATTTAGGAAGTCATGAAAATAGTACAGTCCTAAAGAAAATAAAATTTTAGCTATCATAAAGTAGTCCTGAAACAATGCAGTATACTGAACATATTGGTCAAATAATATTCCCATTCCACAGCTGCTTGCTGCATTTTATTTAACAGCTGTAATTCTCTATTTACAAGTGTTATCTAATGAAATTTATGATCTCTCTACAGTTGCTATTAAAAATCAGCATCGTCCTCACCCTGCAATGTCCTGTTTCATTTTCAAATTTAAACCACATTCAAATACCAGTTTAAACATTAACTAAATGGGAAAACCATGTGCTAAAGATGTCCAGGTAATACCTCATAATCATATGAATTTGTTTATAAAACATTCTGTTTGAGTTTTTAAGCCAGGAAAACAAAAGAGAAACACCTAAACCCATTAATTATAAGCGTGTGGTCTTGTTAAACAGGAGAACTGCAAATATGCAAGTATGTGGAGACACAGGCTCAATTTTGGCAAATAATTAGGTATGGGGAAAAACTGGTATGTGCATACAGTAAGAAATGTGCTGTTTTGTCTACAGTAATACCCATAAAGCATGAAAAACTTTCATAACATGCTGGTATTTACCTTGGTGCTGACCCAATACTACAGAAACTTCTGTTCTTCAGTTTGGGAAGCACGCCCCTAAAAACATACCCTTAATTTAACTGTACAAGTCTTGTTTTGGCACCCTTGTGGGTCTCTTCCAACTCAGGATATCCTATGATTTTATGAATTGCTGTGTTTCTGTTGTTCCACCTTAAGTTTTTAACTTGAGAAAAAGAACACAACTATTGAAAACTATGAAAGAAATTATTTAAAAAGCAAATGGTGTCCCAACAAAAATAAAACCCAGGTATATAGTATAAGAATGACAGGAGTAATTTTCTGTTTACCATCATGTGTATTTTCATGAGAACCACACAAAACTTTAGCTCTATCCTTAGAAGTGTTTTGCTTCAACTGAATACAGGCAAAAGGTCTAACAACCCTATAGATGGCCTTGTGCTGAATTCCCATTGTACTGTTTTCCATTTTCTTACATCACCAAAAAACCCCAAACCACCCATGCAGTGGGTGAAACAGTCAGCATCAAAGCTAGAGTGAGCCAAGTTACCACTTGCTTGCACTACACATACTCTATTCTGTGTTATTAGCACTTACACATTCAGGAGTTCTCAGAGTCATCAACAAAATGGAAATGAAGCTTTGAAGCTTTGGAGATCAAAGCAAGATAGCTGGATTCATTCTAGTAGCCTGCTACAGCATTTCCTGTTTCTCCAGAGCCAACATCTAATGGTTTCCTTTTTGGAATATTTTTTGACTATATACTCAGAACACAAGCTATCAGCAGTTCATCTTCAAAACCCCTGCTCGTTTGAGAAGCCCTCTCACAGCAACCCCAAAAGCAGGATCCACAGCACATCCACAACATCTGCTCACCTGTTGTCTTGAGTTTGTGTGCAGGGTTTTGGTAGCAGGGGGCTACAGGGGTGGCTCCTCTGAGAAGCTGCTGGAAGCTCCCCCCATGTGTGACAGAGGCAGGGCCAAACAGCTCCAAGGTGGACCTGCTGCTGGCCAAGGCCAAGCAGTGCCACTGACAGTGGCAGCACCTCTGGGATTACATATTTAGGAACAGGAAAAAAAACTGCACAACTGCAGCCAGAGAGAGGAGTGAGGATATCTGAGATCACTGTGGATATAGGAAACTACTCTGCAGAGGAAGTAGCAGCAGAGACAACATGCAGTGAACTGGCCAAATCTCCCATTCTCATACCCCTGTGCTGCTGTGGAGAAGAGGTAGAGAAATGGGGAAGTAAAGCTAGCCCAGGAAGAAGGGAGGGGTGGGGGGAAAGTGTTTTAAGATTTAGTTTTTATTACTTATTATCCTACTCTCATTTGACTGGTAATAAACAAAATTAATTTGCCAAGTTGAGTCTCTTTTGCCCATGACAGTAACTGATGAGTGATCTCTCCCTGCCCTTACCTCAACTCGTGAGCCTTTTGTTGTATTTTTTTCTCCCCTGCCTATCTGAGGAGGAGAGTGATAGAGTGGATCTGATGGGCACTTGGTGTCTAGCCAGGACCAGCCCACCACAAATGTGCATGCAAAACTCTAAGCAGGAGGAAAACGCCTTAGGGCTACACTGCTCTCTCCCCTCAATTTTTCCATGTAATGGGCTGGTGTTTCCCAGCACAACTTGGCAACTGCAGCAACGTGGCCTTCCAGCTACAGCATAAAAGGCCACTCATCAGAGGATCCAAGCACCAAAGAGTCACTGGACACATGTAACAGCATCCAGTTCTCTAAAGCAGAGATAAAAGTTTGGGAAGGAGAGCATACAGAACTGCACTGAAACTACAGCACTTCTAAACAGGAAAAAAGAAGAGAGCTAGGGCAGGGCCAGCTGTTGGAAACAGCCAAGAATATATGACAGGGAAGGCAATGGGATTGGAGAGTGGAGAGGAATGCTGTGGGTGAGAGAGAAATGTTTTTCAATTAAATTTGGGAAATAACATGATTATTTCAGCCAGTATCCTTAATGTTAGGAGAAATAATTACACTTGAAAATGATTAAAAAGACTTCAGAATCTAATGCCTGAATAACTTGGAGGCAGCTGGCAGAGAAGAACAGGGGAGCAGGGAAAAGGACAGGAGTTAACTAGTTTGCATCAAAACAGCAGCTATCATTTTACCCGTTAGGAGACGAATAGCCAACATTTGGGGTCACTGTCTTGTAGATGGCAACAACAAAATTCCAGAATGGATAAATCAAGCACTATCCAGATAGTTTTGGCCTTTCAGATGGGGTGGAAGATTGTTCTATGGAGGAAAAAAAAAAAGCATGTGCAATCCTTTTGCCACTTCTGAGATTAAAAGTGTAAATAATAACCCATGAAAGAGAGGGAGAGTAAAGAAAGAGTACTTAGTGCAGCCTTCCCCAGCCCTTGTTCTGATACCTGCAGCTTCGCCTTTCCCTTCCCAGCTCCACATGTTTTCTCCTTTCTGCTGTACCTGCAAACACACCAAGTAGTTTTTCCTTCATCTTCCACTTGCTCAGACACCAACAGGAGAAACCACAACCTCCCTGCTCTCAGCTGCACCTGAACAGCCTCCTTGGCCAGAAGGAGCACAGGGAAAGCTGGCTAAGGAGGCACAGCCTGCTGTGCTCCTTGCTGGGACAGGCAGGCAAAGCTCTGGGGAACTGGAGCACCCTTACTGCATGTGGAGTTTTCAGGTGAACGGTTCGGCTGAAGGTGCTCAACAACTTTTTCAGGCATGTGCAAGCAGTCCCATAAATCACTCAGCTCCAGGCAGGTTTTCTTAGGAATGGCATAAGGTACAACCTACATGGAACAAGTCTCCTGCCAAACCTAAGTTTTACCTCCAAAGCAAAAAAGGTACAAGACATGTCAAAGAAGAGCTGTAAAAATGGTTTCGTATGAATGAAACATTGTTGCATTTCATTCCTTAGCACACTCAAGAGATGAGTCAGGCTGAATTTTGCAAGGGAAGCTTAAGCTGATGGCAAGAAATATAGCCTGGGAAATAAGAGTCCTGAGGGTTAATGTCTGAGAAGGCTACAAGCAACCAACAAAGCTTTATAGTGGGAAGGGAGAAGGAACAGCCATGGCTCAAAATCCGCATATAATTACAACCTGATTCTTCCCTTATGTCCCAGAAGAAGCTGTGCCTCCTCAATCCAATCCTAATTTTGGGAAATAAGAACCAACTTCAAATAATTACACTGTATTTTACACAATGCTGCCCTTAAAAACATCTACATAGTATTTTTCAGCCAGTTCTTAGACCAGGTCTTCCACATCCTAATCTTTCACTGAACAGCATAATCATAGCACATATCACCTAAAACCACCATGGAGAGCATTGCCACAGCTTTTACGTTAAAGATGACACACAGGTCAATTAAACAAGTTGTCCACAGCGAAAAGAAAGCAGTGCATTTGGAAAAAAACTGTGTAAGGAAACAGTTATGACACTGCTCCCCACCAGATCTGCCTTCTCATACCCTTCATATAGTCTTGATTTACCCACACACTGACCAAGAATCTTCTCTCACAGTTACTCCCCAGTCTCAGCACTGCACAGGTGGGAGGGAACAGTGATGCTCCCAGCAAAGTGACTTAACTGCAGAACATGTTGCATCCTCTGGCAAAAATCCCCTCCTGAAGAATTCACAACACCAACACTGTCCTAAGCAGATATGGATTCCCAGGGTAACAAGAGCCATCTGCAAAAACAAGGCTCTTGCAAGCACATGCCAGAACTGAGAAAAGGTGTGGCTGTGTAAATTTGTGTACATTTAGTCACAAATAATGTATGGTGACACTCAGCACAGTCCTGCCAGCCACAAAAATTACCATTTCCTAGCAGTTACCACTTGAACTAGACTGGTAATATTTGCACTGATCTTAAGTCCTATCTCAAACTTGCAAATTAACCTGATATTCACAGGTCACATAAGACTAAGACTTAATATTGCTTTGCTCTAATGGGCAACAGCAGCAAGTGCCAAGCAGCAAATGTGACGAGACTGTTTTGCTTTTGCTCAGGTTATAAGGATGCAAAACATCTAAAAATATAAAACATACGATCCCAGGCATCACACCAACACCAGCCCTCAATGCTCCCTTCAGCACAGCCAACAGGTGACACAAATACTGAGATGATGTAAACAGTGGTATAAGAATCACTCCCTAATGTCATTGCATATATTCATAGTAACTGCTTAAACAACTGTGACTGCTGCTGCTCAGGTATGTAGGAAACTCTTAAAATCGAGTGATAAAATTTACTAGATAACTATCTGCCAGTTCTTGCCTGCACCAAAACAAAACACTCTTCACCCTTCATGAAAGGACTTACACAGGTGCGCTGTACTTTGTGAGCTCTTAACAAGATACATTGTTCTATGCTGCATGAAGTTGCCACTCAACAGAAACATCACACTGCTTCCAGCAAGGCTCCTACTCATCTTACATGTCTGTAATCAACATGTAACAGCTTGGCAGAAGTTTTTCCCGAATTAAAAATTAAAAGCTTCAGGAAGAAACAACACATTAGTCAATGCCAAAAACACAGTTCATAGGGCTCATTCCTAGTGCTGTTTGGAACACTGTGGCAGGTGAGGGACAGCCACATAGTATCAACTGAAACACATGTGATAATGCTCTAAAGGCTTTGAAGTCTTGTTTTCAAACTCAAAGCTCCTTCCAACAAAACTGAATCAACACTGGTCACAGCCCTGTGAGGTAGATGCCCTTTAGCCGTGCACGTGTTAGCAAGGTTCACTGCTCTACTCTTGGCCACAAGCATGACTGACCAAACCAGGATTCCACTGGGAGTTTCCTGTTTCCAGCCCAATACTAGAAGTGACTCGCTTTCACACCTCTCCCACACACTTTTGAAGCACTGCTAATTCTGAACAGTAAAAAAAAAACGTGGCAACACGTACTGTATCCCCAGCTGAATAGGAGCGTCCAAAGCTGCTTTGGAAGCACTTCCCAGCCCGTGCAGGTGCGGGCCAGCGGCGGGACACCCGCAGGGATACTGCACTACTGGAGGCTTCTGCCACTAAAACATGCTGCAGAGAGGCCAAAAGGCTCAACGAAACCAACCCAGCCCGGGGCTGCCCCGGAGGGCGATGCCGCCCGCCCCCAGCCTGTGGGAAGGCCTCGACCCCCGGCCCAGCCCCTCCCCAAGCGGAGCCGCGCCCCGTCCCGGCTCACCTTCCCCGGCGGGCGCCCGGCTCCTACATCTCCTCCCGCTTCTGGAAGCTGATGCTGGCGTACGCGCTCAGATCCTCGCCACAGTGGCCACTCCCGCGCTGCTGGCCCGGGGGCTTCGGCGGCAGCGGCTGCTTCGCCTCGGCGGGGGCGTGCGAGTTGTGGTGGCGGCGGTGACCGCAGTCCCTCACCAAGTCCAGGTCGATGTAGTTGAGCCCGTTCTCCAGGGCGGGCGCGGCCCCCGGGTCCCGGCGGGCGGCCGCCTCCCCCGCGCCGGGCCGCAGCCACACGTTCTCGAAGGAGGCCGAGCTGTGCCGCTTCACTTCCTCGGCGCCCCCCGCGCCGCCGCACGGGAAGGGTG
>VZTT01058619.1:0-12523 GCA_013400855.1 Buphagus erythrorhynchus | reverse complement strand
GGCGGACTCGCGGTGCTCTCGGCGCGGAGCCGCCGGGCAGGGAGCGAGCGAGCGGCCCCGGGCAAGCAAACCCGGCCGCCGGCGGCGACCGTGAGCGCCGCTGCTCCGAACGCCCGGCCCATGGCCCGGACACAGGACAGGAGGTGCCGCTCGGCCGCGCCAGGCGACATGGCGGCGGGAGGGTGTCCCCCGGCAGGACGGGGCGCGTCTGGCCGGCCTGGAGTTCCTGAGGGAAAGGGACCCTTGTGGGGCTGAGGGCGCCAAAATAAAGGTCCTGATTGAAAGGCCCTAAAGCGCGGACAGCGTGCGAACGCTGCTGTGTGTTCTACAGATCAGAGCACTGAGGGGAAACGGGATGCTCGGAGGTGGGGGAGTGAAATCAGAGGGGTCCCACCTCGTCTCCCATAGATCCTCCTGTGCATCTCCGGCTGCGGAACCCACAGGTTGTGGTGTCAAGCATAAGCCCAGCTCGTGAAGATGTTGAAAATGAGTTTGTTAGCTGGGAGTTGTTCTGGAGGCAATTGCAACAGCATTGCCTCAGGAAAGAGGATACGGGGGCGTGTCAAGGCGTGTATTTTACATTCGATAAAAAGTGGAAGGAAGGCCTCTTAGTGCTAAGTTGAAGTCTTACTGAGTTAGTTTTAGTTTGGTTTTCGTTGTTTGTTTTCTTTACTAAATGAAGAGACAAGAGGCTGAACGTTAACACAAAGGGAAAGTTTCTCACTGCTGAGATGCAGAAATTTATTACTCCTGGACCCTCATTGCTGCATTCACAAAGCTGATCATAGGCTGCAGGGACAAGCAGGGCTGGTATATGATAAACCAATACTTTGAGAATTAGTAAGGTACTTAAATTGTGATATAACCCACTAATGCATGAACTGTATTAGATATTTCATTAACTGAATGCCTATACTTACAAGAACTGCTTAATTGTCTTTTATTCCAGGATATAAGGTTCCTAAAGGATAGAATAAGCTCCCAAGATAATAGAATAACAAAACTAAAATGCATTTAGTGGCAGATACCAAATATTAAAGTCAAATGACGCAAAAGTATTTTAATGACATAAGTTCCTATGCAAAGGGCAGCTCTGACAGAACAAGCAGTAATCGTTAGAATTAAAATTACAAACAATTGATAATGAGCTGTTTTTTAGGAGCTCATGATTTTTTATAAAAGAACCTCATGGTTTTGGCTGAAATTGTAGAGGCTGGCCTGATTGAAAGCAGTGCTGTTGTTGGTACTATAGTAGATCTAGAGATGGCTGGTTGACTTAGTTTGGAGGACAATAAAAAAAATCCTTTATTCTGGCTAAAAAATCCCACAGCCTTTTTTATTTTTGAAACGTCAAGAGACCAAAAGTCTCACACTTGGCAATGGCAGGCTGATGAGGCATATCCCTTATGTGAAAGCCAAGTTGTACTTTATTTCAGATCTAAGGGGACAAAGCCTTGCATGTTTGAGGGCAATTGTACCAAAATATCAAGGTTCCAGGTTGGTGCCATCATGCTGCCATCCAGCCTCAGTTTTCCCACAGCTTTGAGTTAGAGCTGAAGGACCTGAGGAGTCCTGGCCTGACAAGTAGCACCTGGCAGCCAGCAGCTCTGTTAGCCCCTTTCTGGCTCTTGGGGCAGTGAGCCTGGGTCTGGAGCAAACCTTGTTGTATCAAATCAAAGTTAATATTGTCATCTTATGAATCTGAGCCAACCTGTCTGTATTGTTTAGCGTCCATGCTCTCAGTTCACTTGGCTTTCAGCAAGAGCCCTGTGTCACTGAGAAACATTTCTGGAAGAATTGGATATTTGGTATAATCCCAGCTGCTTTGAGTGTGCTGGTGTATAATGCACTGTAAACATTTCCAGCAACATACACAAAATTTTGAAATTAAGATCAGTTTTATTATATTGCAGGCTGCTATTATGCAGTCTGTACTCTTCAGCTGACCACTAATGCTACTCTTTGACCTGCAATTCAAGAGCACATTTTCAGTGTCTTGTCTTTCTCAGTATTTAAACTCAGCTCATTTTTGTGTTATTTTAGTGCCAATACCTGCTTTATTTCCACTCCTGTGTGCTTAGTCTCGTCAACTATAGAGCTAATACATTGTTTATAACAGAAAATCAAGGTATTTTCCTTTTGCACCAGTAAAACTGAAAAATATATAAACTCTTTTCTCACACTGCAGTCTCTAGCATAACAGTGTGACAAGTCAGCTCTGTTTATGAAGTGTTCACCACCTTTAGCTGAAGCTTTTTCCCCTCTAGTTCTAATGTATATGTTCTGGCAGTGTGGAGTGATCCATAGTGGAGGACTAAGCCATTCCAAAGTTGACAACATCACATGCAGAAATGCTCATTTGCACATCACCTAAAATATGACTTCAAGACAAGCCACCATTGTATTATATCTGCATACATGCTTAATGTTGTATAATTATTTCCAGTACACTGAGTATCATGTATAATTACTTCCAGACACTTAATATGAAAAAAAGCTTTACTGAACATACAGGCAGTACTTTGGATGATGTTATTAGTTTACTGTGTACCCATATCCCCAGCCCCAAGGTTTAACTACTTTTTCTGAACAGTCCAAAGGAGATCAGTGAGGAAAAGGCTGATGCACCTGTAATTTGGTAGGTTGATCAGAGGAGAATATGTGACTTGCAACCTGCACAGCAAGGAGCTGTTTGACATATTCCTGCCTTTCTCCACAGAGGATAACTCACTTTGTGTTTTGTATAGCTGCAAAGCTATTCAGATCAGCTGCCACTAAACCTAAATAGAGTAGCTTGGCTCTTTGAGAATATACCCGCTGGGAGAGATGAAAGATATGTAGGCTCACAGGTGAGGCCACTCCTACAGAATCCTTTCTTTTACTGGCTGTCATTAAAAGTAATAAGTAACAAGCAGACGTCTTGTGATGAGGCTGTTATTAGAAGGAAGAAAGAAGGATTTGTTTTACTTCATGAATCATCTGCAAAAAAATTTTAAAGCAGCTTTGTTCAAGGTGATTGTTGAGCTGGCATTGCTGTATATTGTGTTATTCTCTGAGTAAAATGAAAAGACTTCAAATGAAATAATCCACTTCCAAAGTTTTGAAATGGTATGTTTGGTAGAAAAAAAAAAAATCCTTTTTTTTTTTTTAATCAAATTTTTATGTTTCCAGGTCTATAATTTATGATATGCACTTGTGTCCAGTATAATTGACTCAGGTGAGCAGCAGATGCAATAACTGCTTCCTTTTGAGTGAGGAGGCCTCCAGATATTTCCTGAGGCACTAGAGAAATCTGTGCTCAGTCAGTTATTTCTTGATGCAGAAAGTCTTGCTGACTAGCAGCTTGGATTAAATGATCTGTCTGGGGGGAGAAAGAAGTCAGGACACGGAAAAGATTCAAGTGAACGGTCTTCTGATGTATCTTCCAGTTAAAGTCTTCCTGCTCTGCATTGAGGAATGTGACTAATGGGGACTTATTCTGGTCTAACTAAATATGCTTATTCCTCTCCAAGCCAACTTCTCAATTAGTGTATGAGAGACATTGTTGTGGTTTGTCAGTATTGCTTTAAAATTTCTTTTTCTTGCTGTTGCCTGATGTAGAAATGACTGTAGTAGCATTAAGTTATGTCATGAGCCTAAGTGGTGCATTTCTAAGATATTTTTATTGATAACGATTGATTGTGAGGGTTAAGTTTTTTACTTCAGTAAGGATGAATTGTGCATTTCAGTCTATAAAGTTTCATGCGTTTATGTAAAAAGTGAATATAATCACATTGTTTCAGCACTTTGGTCTGTATTAGCATGTTCCTTTTGCAAGGAGCTTGATTTTCTCATTTCTGAGTAGCCCACATATTCTTTTGCTATGTCTGTGGACATGACATGATTATGGTGCCTTGACTGACTTGGGCATATCTAATTATGCCATGAATGCTGCTGGCAGTAATAGCAGTTGTAATGAATTACTCTGTGTGCCCATTGCTGAGCTGCTCCCCCTCAGAGTGGTCTGGCATGGTGACTGATGCCTGTTGCATCCTGTTCACCTTTTTCTCCTGCCACCACCAGTTCCCTTGGAAGTGCACTCTCCTACCAGTTCAGCTGTCCCTGTGTCCAGATCTGTCCTGAAGAGGCTCTTTGATGATGTCCACAAGATACAAAGTATTCCAAAGAAAGCAAGAACTTCCAAATTATTTTCCAGTTTATTTTTTTGCCAGCATCTTCTAAGATGGAGACCCTTTATTATAGGATTATCTTTATATTCTTGTCCATAGGCTGATCTGTGGGGTTTTTTTTTCTTGATAGATAACTGTGGAATATAAAATAAAATAATGCCAGATGCTCAATAGCAAAGCTGAAGGCTACCTTCTCATCCTCTCTGCATGCCGAGTTGTCTTTAATGCATCACTTAATTCATTGTGAGTATCAGAAGCAGTGAAATTCTTCTTTAGACATAAGAAAGACAGTGGCTGAGTGCAAAGTCCTTCCAAAGACTCTGTTGATGATTAAGCTTCACAAAAGCCTGAATTCAGTGTGTGCATCTTAACAAAGTGACTGAGTTCCTTGGTTACTTGAATTCCCACCACAGCCAGGAGTGTAGGTGTGTGCACTTATATTGCACACATGTATCCTCTTGAAGGAAAATATACCAAAAAGTCCTAATTCCATCATCCATATCTCCTGAAAAGAATCCACAAACCCACAAATATTAGTTGAATGTGGGTTGGAGCATTCAAAAGTTAGTTGAAAAGCAGAATAAATAAATAATGTTTTTCTCTTTAGCAGCTGTCTCGTCTTTCTTGCCACACTCAAGCTGTAGCATATTTTTTTACATAAAGCTTAACAGCTAAGAATAAAATACTGATCCTTAGTAAAAAAAAAGGTAGAATTCACTGCAGTCTAAGTTATAGTTCCTGGTGAGAGTAGTCAATATTTACAAGATTGCTCATCATGTAGGCTTTTGGTCAGGTAACAATGAACCAAATGTGAATTATTCTCTTGTATTTTAAAGGGCCATAACTCCAAATCTTTAATTACAAAGTATTTTCATTTCTTCTACTTCATATTGTGTATTTGATTTTCTCTGGAGTATTAAGTTCTATTGAAAACTTGAAAATTACTGGAAATATATTCCCTTTGTCTCTGTGGATGAAATTGGTTGGTTGGTGGTTTTTTTAAATAATTTAGACAGAGATGAGTGCCCAGTCAAAACAGTAAGAAGAAACCTTGGCAAAAGAGCATTTAGAGAGAAACGCAGTATTTACTATGACATACTCTTTGAAGGTTACTGTTAACACCATTCATACCTCCTAGGTATTTCCACCAGATCAGTACTTCTCAGGGTCTCTCTTCCAGAGGCAAGTTACAAATGTTTTGGGGACTCCATTTCAAAGATAAATCAAACATGATGCTGAAAATACCTATTTGTGAAATTTCTTTAGGTGGACTAATGATACAATTTTAAAAGTTGGCCTACTACTTAGAGTTACAGCACTTTGTAATATGTTGCTCTTCTTTATAGCACCGCTGAGGAGCTGGCAAGTGATCTTGTGTACAGGTAGACAAACAGAGGAGCAGAGATGTCAGGCTGCTTTGTGAGGGATACAGAAGACTTAATTTAAATACCTGAAATAATTATTGCTTACCTTACCTTTAGGCTCTAGGGGTTGATGCAGTTGTCTTTGAGTAAGACTCTCTGTTTCCCACAAAACCTGCCATGGAATTACTGCATAAGAAACAATAGTGACAGCCTGCCAGGGATGCTGGCAGTGGAGAGTGACACACCTGCCTGTGAGGAGAGGTAGCCTGTGGGTTGCAGAGGGCCTTGCAGGCAGGTACACAGCTTCCCTCCATGCTGTGCCCACTTTCCAGCAGGGACCCCCCAGGCAGTAAACTGGGCAATGGTTTGTTAGATATGGTTCTTGTCCTGCTCTCTCTCATCTAACTGCTTTCATCTGTGTAGCTAGTAGGAGCCAGGAACTGGTTAGTGGCATCCCTGCCCTATGGCAGCACTCATGGAACAACATAATTGGTGGGCTGCAACCCTGAAAGGCATTTAATACAGAAACACCAGTGACTGAGAAGTGGAGGGGAGAGCACTGGGTCAAAGAAAACTGTTGAGAAGGTCAGGGCTGCTGAGGGAAGTGTTGGTCTGAGCAGTATATTCCCTGGCCAACCCCTGATGTCAGGCTCAGAGATGCATGGTGACCCACTTATTTCCCTGTGCAGAAGGTCAGAGGAGCTGGTAGATGAAGTGTGTACTGTGTCCTCACCTCTTCTTAGACTTGTTTCCTTGGGAGGGCTGTCAAACCATATTCTCCTGCCCGTTCACCAGCTGATATTAAACCTATGATGATAAAGTAAGAAATATATGTAAAAAGCTTTAAAACTAGTGATACACCTTCATATAATTGAGTATGTATTTCTAACCTTGCTTTGCACAAGGTTCATGTTTCAATTGCTTATATTCCCTGTTTCAACTCAAGCTCTCCAATATATATATGCATAATAATAATATATTTGCATTCAGGAAGATTTTTACTTTAAGTATGAAGAAATAGTTAAACCTGAGCAGGTGAGGTAAGAGTTGGAACCCAAACCATGCTTTGCATTACCAAATTCCCCAAGGCTCCATTGTTCTAGTATTTGAGACTTATAGAAAATAACTGCGGTTTCTCTCCTATGCCTGTAAATGATTATATGCCTCATATTTCTAAGCTCTCCTAATTCTGCCAGTAATAGCAGTACAGCCTCCATGTGGTAACTGAGTTGTTCACATCCGTAACTTCTTTAATCTTTGTCCAAATTTCCATTTCTGCCAAAGAATGCATCAGGCAACAAGATAAGACTCAGGGAAATTTAACCCTTGCCCCAAATAACCTGTCATGAACTGTAATGTTTTATCACAAGAACTGTACTTTGCACAGTTGTGTAAAAGAGCAACCATCTGCCTGCCAAACCTGAAGCTCTCCCACGTTCTGTGGCACTGACACCAGGATTCCCAGGTTTTGCTATCAGATTAGCTGCTGCCAGCTGGTTCTTTCCAAAGCCATGGCTGTTGGGTAGCAGCACCAAGGCAGCATTGTTGGGTTTGTGCCCTGCGCGGATCCGTGCTTGGTACAAAGAGGCAGAGAAGGCTGCAAGGTTCCCTCAGTGCAGGGTGTTGGGGGCATACAGCAGCAGAGCAAGAAGGAAGAACAGCAGATACAGATTCAAAAGATTCCACGCTTAAAATTATTCAGTCTAATGCTGGTTATAACCTCCCTTTTAGTGTTCATATGTGTGCAGGTTTTGGTCATATGGATCCCCTGAGAAACCTTTGTTCTTCTCAAATTTCTCATGACTCCAGTCTGCTTTAATCTTTTTCATAAGAGCTGCATAATTCTGTGGCACTCCACCAAGGAAAAGGCTTCAACTGTATCATGAAAGGGTTGTTCAAAATCCCAAGTAGAAACCTGTGTATTACTACATGTAAGAGAAGATTGAATTTATTAATAAGCCTAAATATGTTCCAGGTATCTTGAGTAAAACATGCTGTTAGCTAGCTCAGCAAATACTGATGATGCTGAACTGCCAATTTGCAAATAGACTGGCTATATGAAGAAAGATGACATTGGCCTTCCATTGAATAGTTCAAGTATTTGAATAATTTTACATTCCACTTTTATCCTTCTTTGGCAGCTTGTATTTCTGGATAGAGCTTCAGGTGCTGAGAAATGGATGGAATATAAGCCGAATAGATCTGCTTTTTCCCAGTGAGAAACTGAGTTATGTGAGGGAATGGCTCCCAGGTGCTGTCTCACTACTGCTTTCACATGCTGCATAAACACTATTGGAAGTAGCTATGGATCACGAGCTGCAGGATCTTTGGTGGTGTTACCACATTTGTTTCTCAGCCTTGCTGCAGAAAGAAAGATGCGGTCCTAAATGACCCAGGAGGTTGTTGAGAGGTAAGGGATAGATTCTCAAAGATGCTACATCTAAACAGATATGCAGCTCTCAAGGGATGGCTAAGTGCTTTAGAAACACCTCAGTAGATACTACTCAACATTTTAGGCCTCTAAACATATTGAAAAGGTAGCTTTCTCTTGGAGTTCTTCATGTTCATCTTATCACATTATTGCTCACTCCTTTGAGCCAGGCTATATAATTACTGTCAGGCTGCAGATGGCTATTAGGAGAAGCCTGCAGGACACATAACAAAGAATTAAAGTGTCTGCAGCAAAGCTGCACAGGTAAAGTTACATGTTTGGGCTTGAGATTGTCTAATAGCTCGTTTTCATATAAAGGGGTTCTGTGCCCTTCTCCGTGTCCTCCTTCTGCCTTGGCCTACCTCCCCTTACATGCACTGGCTTGTGTTTTCTGACCCTGCACCAAGCCAATTCTAATTACTGGAATTGAGAAGAATATTAAACTGGAAAAAAGGTGAATTGTTTGTGGTAGCATATGGAGTTGACTCAAAGCATGAATGTACTCATGAGCTACTAAGCTAATGCAAAGGATGTGACTGGATCTGGATCAAGGGAAAGGAAGAGGAGAAAAACTAAACAAGAACTTTATAGCAATGGAAATCCAGTTAATGTTCTTTGTGGTAAAGTGCCACTACCCCTGAATAACAAATGGCCAAATTCTGTTCATGCACAGGCCAGCATCATCCTGCATATACATGTAATCTTTGTTTGTCATTATGGTTTTGTCTTTCACAGTATGCATATAAGTGGATAAAGCTGGGACTGCAATATAACAGATCAGTGAGACACCAGCAACAAGGCTTTGCTTGAGGGAGGGTGGTCAATAGTAGTGGCATATTTTGTAAGCTTGCCCCTCAGCTCTCTCCAGGAGATGATAATCTCTCTTGCCAACTCCATGGGACTAAGGTAGGCTTTCTTTCTCCTTCTTTTTTCCCCCTCATTTTTTAGCTGGTTTTTTTTTCCTATCATATATTCTGGAAACAGATCAGCTTTTCATCTTCCTTTCAAAAATCTGTAGAAAAACAAGACACCAAATAAGTAAATGGCAATGAAACATACTGCCCATGAAAGACTTGGCATAATTCAGTTGGAGGAGATGGAGGAAAGTTAATGATTGGCAGCAACTAGTAATCACTCCAGCATTTCAAAGTTTTTTCCAGATTAACTGAAGACATTTTCTGTTTTTGTTGAAGTGAAAGACAGTATTTCCATTGGCTGCAGTTGGGGAGGTTTTAATCCCTTAAGTTTTGAACCATCCTTCTTTTCAATCTAAAATCATAAAATACTACATTCTTTCAAAATTGGGTCAATTATCTGATGTGTGGATTCAGCATTCATTTTGCCACTTACCTGATTATATCCTCATTCTTCTACTGAGGTTAGTTTAAAAGAAAGGGCACCTCCCAAGCTATCCTCCCTTGAAATGTCATCTGAGGCTTTTTTGTTCACTTTTTAAGCTCTGTGGGAAGTACAGGTTTAGCCTTCTTATAAACAAAACACAGCAAGAACCTGTCTTCCTCACGCAACAGTGTCTTGGGGTGAACATAGCAATGACTCACTGTTGCCTCTGGCACCCTGCTTTGGCTGGGCAGGTGTAGTGGCAGGAACATGGGAGCATCAGTTGCATGGCAGCACAAGGGCAATTCATGTCAAAACACAGCCTCACGTGCTGGGTAACAAGGCAGATGAACATAAACTGCAGAGCGTGGCCAGGACATCCACACAGGGCTGAAGGTACAACACAGGACTTACTGGACCTCCTTGGTGGCTGGAGGCTGGGTGGGATATACCAGACACTCCAGAGGGCATCTACATGTGCAAACCTGCATCTTTCTTGAAAGTTCCCCTAGAGCTGGTGTGTTAAGAAATCATGGGTGAAAGAGCTAACCCAGACAGAGAATGTACTTGCTGATTTTCCTTAATGTATTCTCCTCTGAAACCTTTAAACAGATTATGTTTTCCACTTCTTTTTTAACAAATGGGTTATTTGTGCTGGGTTTTCTTTTTCTTTGGCATAGCATATTGGACCTCTTGGCAGCCTGAAGGTCAAGGTTCCCATGTTGCAGTTGCTAATGCCTTACAGGCAACTTTCAGCCCAGTGCTTCTGGTTGCACAAATGTATCCCTCTTGTTTTGTCTCCTGGAAAACTGGATGAATGGTCCACCTTCAAGTGGACAGATTAACCAAAACTCAAGGAAAAATATGTCCTTCAGGTGGACAGATTTCCTTTGAAGAAAGGAGTTCTTTTCTTCTCTGTCTGTGCATGTAGGCATTGGATACAGCAGTCTATCCTGGCATATAGATTAGAGGGAATTTCAAGCTTTCAACTTTGTATTTCCCTATGATACCTTCAGGTATTCTCTGTAGTCTGTACTGTGCAAACATATCCTACAGTCAGTCAGCCTGAGGACATTGGTGTAGCTGTGCTCAATGAGAGTAAAAAATGTGTATTTCCTGGGGTTAAGCTGAAATATGCTGCTCTCTGAAATGTAAGCTTTTAGGGTTGAGTGAAGAACTTTCAACAAGGGTAGGAGTACTGCCACAGTAAATGTAGCTGGACATGGCTATCTCACACAGCCTGGGGACACAAGACATGAAAACTATGTTTTCACAGCTTGTTTAGTCTGCAATTTTTAGTTTACTATCTTGCATTACTGAGTCATAGAACACAGTTGCAGTTGAGTTGAACTTTGAGAATAATTACATAAAATATTACATTTTTAATTTCCTATTCAGAGCTGTACTGGGAATGAGTTCAGTAAACAAAAGAGAGTGTAGAAGATCAATGTTAATAAAAATCCTGCCTAGAATCTCATTAAGAAATCTCATCTGTTCCTGTGTACCGAATGAAGTAGGGATCTCTTGAAAGAAGCACGATGCAGTTGTATCATTAAAGAAGTGTATCATAATATGTTCACAAAAGGATGTCACATTAGGCAAGCTTAATTCTGGCATTTTATGACATTAAAGGCATTGACTTTGCAATAACAATTTTCTTTCAGTGCAGGGCCATTTTTGCTTGGGTGATGTGTGTGAATAACCTCATCATTTCACAAAATTGGGAAGGTGAAAATGCAGGCCTCGTATGAATACACCACTCATGTTGTCATTTATGCGTTCCTCAGCAAGTTAAGATGCTTTTGATTTATAACACATCCTCTGCCCTTTGAACTGCACTCAGAGACAGGCTGCCCTTCCCAGGGAGTCAATGCCAAAAGGATGCTAAAACATCTGTGTTCTCATTGCCTTTGACTCATTATATGCTGATAAATTAAACTTGCTTATTCCCAACTCCAGAAGAAGCTGACATGAACTGAGCACAGAACTGTCTGTTATTTGCTTTTCATAATTTCTTTGTGATAAGTGTGTGTCTTGTGCTGATCCATTGGCTCCATGTGCTGATCCTTGCCTTGGAGCCTTCACAAGAGCACAAGGCTGGCCCAGGCAGAGCAGCTGCAGTGTTGCTGTGTGGGGATGGCACATCTGCCAGTCCCTGCTTGGTTCATAAACCTCCACAGACTGGAGGAGCAGGGCCCTCTCAGCACTTCCAACCCATATTTGTTGTGTCCTTGGAGTTTGAGGAGCTTCTCATATCGTGCAAACCTCACCTGTCCAAGTGGGAAATTCTTCATCAAATTCATAGTTACCAAAGAGCTTCCCAAGGGACCAATTGTAGACTTGTCAGCCTAGGAAACAGCATGTTTCTCACCTGATCATGTTTTCAACAATGACTGAGCCCGTCCATAAAGAAGATGAATTTTATGTCTTTTCTTGTTCTCAGTAATGACAACTGTTTTTGTCAGCATTTTCTAATGAGAGGCGCTCTTAGTGATACCAAGAGTGAAAATTTTCAGCTGTATGGATGTCTTGCAAAGTCAAATGAAGAACTTCAGGTGAGAACCACTTTTTCCTGTAAACATCGATGCTGGATTTGTATATGGTACCAATCAGAAAACACTAAATTATTCATTTCTGTCCTGATTTCATCATTCCTTAAGAAATATAACACAATTTTGCCCACTGTAAAATAAAGACAATAGCTGCTATTCAGTTTCATATTGTACTTGTGAAGGAGACAGGTTCCTGCATCTCAGATTTCTGCATTAAGCTGTCGCACTTGCACACCGACTTCTTCAAGACCTACAGAGCCGCTCAGTAGCAGAATCCAAAACAGAATTAAACCTGAGAGAGGAATCCAAAGATAGTAACTGTCCTAGTTGATGGGGAAATATTTGATTAACTGCACTAAGGATGTAGTTTATTTTGAATATTCTCATCCTTTTGAAATATGAAGAGATCTAAAAGTAGATGCTGCAACTTTGAAATGGAACATTGCTATTTGTGGGGATGGTACCAAAAGTAAATGTAATTGTCAAAAATACACAGAAATATTTAGTTGCTGTTCAGCAAGCACTGAAATAGAGGAGCTCCCCTGGATCAAGCTGTATGTTAATTAGTGACCCATCACTAGGGTCTGTGCTTCTGAATGTTTAACACCACTCTTTTATAACAAACCCGTAGGATGCTGCATTTTGACTTTTCACAATGAAGTTGCATAA
>VZTT01058616.1:0-12772 GCA_013400855.1 Buphagus erythrorhynchus | reverse complement strand
TTTTGGGATTTTTTTGAGGGGGTACCCTTAGAAATGACCCTTGGGCACCTTTAGAAATGCAGGTGAGATTCAGTTATGTCTAGAGACTAAAAAAGGAACCTATGGAATTGAAAATTACTCAATCAGATGAGACTGGAACAAAATTCTCTAAAGCCCTTAAAGGCTCATGGAAATGTCTGAACCTTGTCCTTGCATGAATGGGGTTTAATTTCACTGCTCTGGAAATGGCAGGATTAACAATTTTCTGTGTGTGTTCTGAATGGAATTAATAGTTTATATAAAACCCCCCAACCCCACACATTTATAACACATAATAAACTTTGACATGGGGAAATCTCTGCCCTTTCCAGCTGTGAATAGAGCACTTGGTGAGTGCATATTAGAATAAAAAACCACTCAGGAATAAATATGAATCCAATTAATTTTATTTTTTTTTTGCTTTAAGACATAAAGAACATTTTAAAGAACTATCTATAAACTTAATTTCCCAAAGAAACAGCATCAAGTATAATAGACCTAAACTTTATACCATGAATATTACAATTCCTCTTCCATAAAATTAAGACATCTCTATGTACAGTACCAATAAATATGCAGCAAACATTTTCAGTGCCTTTTTTTGACGTTTTAATATAAAACTCTACAATCAATGGCAGAACACAAAGAGATTTGTGCAAGAATGAGAGGAGCTGGAAAGCTTTTAGTTCATAATTCAGCAAAAAAACCTAACACTGCTGACTTATGTTGCTTAATAAGCTGGGGTATGATCTCCCAGACAATGCTTTTTATGTTGTTCCAAGGGATTTAACAACCAGGAAACAGGGATTTGGAAGTGTCACTACAAAGTTCACACTCTGGGAGAGAACTGGACCCACAGAGAAATGGAAGTGGAGTTCTCATTTCCTGGGGGAACCTGTCTGGATGCTGAGGGGGATGGGAAACACATCCCTGCCCATCAGCTGGGGTTTATAGTGTTGGACTTTCCTGGGAGGGAAAATCCCTTCCAGTTTGTCTCAGCTCATGCTGCATCCTCCATGGGGACAAAAGCCTTGCCAGAGCAAACCCCAGAGCTGGATGTATTCCCTGGGGTGCTGTCCCTGCTGGGAGCAGGGGGACAAGCTGAGGATCAATCCAGCTGTGGTGTCACAGGGCACAGCTGGCAGTGTCCAGTCCTGCAGGGACTGTCCTGCTCTGCAGCATGGATTTGCTGGAGGAACCTTCCAGGATGAGAGTGAGCTCACCCTCCCCTCACAATTCCTGTGTCCATGTGTGTATTTAACATTAAACCCTGGAGGAATCCTCCCCACGAGGATTTATCCACCCATCCCAGAGTGAGAGCAGCGGGGTTCTCCCTTTCACCAGGTGCTTGGGTCATCCTTACCCACAAAAACACCACAAAAATCCCTCTGCAGCCTGGGAGAGAAGCACCTCTGTTATCCCCACCCTCCCCAGGATGTGCAGCCTTCCAGGGATGTGCCTCTCTCCCCTTCCACTCTCGAGAGGGAGCCTGGATTTATTGAGAGCAGACACCTTTTATGTGATTAAAGGAAGCCAAAATGCAGCACAATGCTCACACTCAGTGTGTTTAGACCACAAAGAATCTCAAGTTATTACCCTGAATGTGCAAAGCATGGAGTAAAATGGCAGTCAAATTGAATCCTGCTCTGCTCAAGTTAAAATAGAAAATAATAATAATAAAATTCTGTTTTGCTTTTACTAAATGTGAGGTAGATATTGGATTAAAATAAAGAAAAAAGCCAAAAAACAACATAACAGCAAATTGCATTTTTTGGTGTCACAGGGGAAAGCAGCCTGATTCCCACTGTCTAATCAACTCCTGGCTGATCTAAGAAGCTGTTAACAAAACCTCTCAGGGATTTGCAAGTGGGTAGAAAGCAGGGGAAATGAATATCCTCCATCAGAGTATTCCAATGAAAACCTTCCTGGAGCCAGAGCACAGAGCCCTTCCCCAGAAACCTCTCCTGAAGCAATTTAGATGTGATACTCCGAGTTCAAGCCAGGAAAACAAAACAAATTTTGAGAATGAGAAATAATATGGCAAATGGGAGAATGTTCTGTTGGTGGAAAGAAAGGAATTTGCATTCCTGGCAGCAGAGGAACTGAAGATAACAGCAGCCAGGATGAGGAATAAATATCCAGGGGATGCTGCTGTTCTGCTGGGAGGGTGAGGACAGCAAAGCTGGGGCTAGAACAGGGTTAGGGGTGCCCAGGGCTCTGCTGCCTTCACTTTGACTCTCATTTGGCAAAAATGTCCTGGTTGGGCTGTGCCTGTCAGCCAGGAGCTCGGCAATTGGGAACACAGAATTCCCAAAATGCTCAGGTGGTTTTGTGTATGGCTTTTGCCTTCTGAAGTGCAAGTGTCTCTAAATTCCCAGGGGAAAGTCTGGACCCGACTTCACTCTGCTGAGGGACCTCTAACTGCATAGAATAATGATTATTGACACATTTACACACAATCAAACTGGTTTCTTATACATCAGCACTGCCTGGCTGCATTAATTGGTCACTTTAATTGTGATTAGTGTTTTGGGAAGGGGACCGGGATCAAAAGTGGTCACATTCATTAAGTTGCATTTTTATTGTCATAAAACTTGGGAATATATAAAGAAGCTAAGTCAGTTCTTGTGGTAAAGATACATCTCAGTGCTCAGGCACAAGACAAAAGACAATCCCTTCAGAAAATCCCTTACAATAGCAACATGCTATTACTGGTGTGTAACACCCACATCGGGGCAAAGATCCTTGACATTTTCTGATTCTTCTAAAGAATGAATTATCTCCTCATTTCTCATCTGAAATGATGGGCCACTCACAAGATAAATAAAACAAAGGACAGGGTGGTCAGTTGTGCCATAGAGGGGTGAAAAGACAAGATTCCTTCAAAATTCTGGAATATTGTGTTGAAATTTTCAAGTGAATTCCTAAATCTCTTGGGCTTGGTTGGGGACCTCCTTTGTGGAGAGGTTTGCTCACCACAGCCCCTGTCCTGTCACATCCAAAATCATCTCAGCAGCATCTTTTTGGGTGATGTTTGTCACCCTTGGACACTGATCCTGCCAACACCTCTGTGCTGGACAGTCCCTGCAGTCACTCCTTGATTGAGAAGATTGCTCCAAACTATGGTGGAGCTGAGGATAAACACAATTAAAACTTTCTACCCACTTTTAATTTGAGGCATGCAGATTTTACTCCTCTCATTCAGGAGCTGGTTTTTTACCATGAACCCTCTCAGCCACGTGCTCAGGGCTACATTCAGCACAAATAAATGGTGGCAGGATTGGAGCTGTTTTCTTTATACCTGGATTAAAATTTACTGAATTTACTTCTGCATGTACATGGAGAGAAAATTAATGCTTATTTATCAATATTCAGCTTTTAAGGGGAAAGGAAGTGGTAGGTAATGAACTCTGATGAATATGGGGTGTGCTTAGTGTTAGTTTTTTGAGGGAAGAAAGAGATTAGGGAAGAAGACAACTCCTAAGATCCAGAATATTTCGAAGAGTTGTTAAAAAATAATAATAATTTGGTACTTCTTCTTTCATTGGTTTTGTTCTGAAAAGTGCTTTCGGGTTCTTTTTCCTAAGAAATGGAAGGATCAAAACCTGAACTCATGTTTTACCTTATTTAGCCCAAGCTGCCTATTTCACCCTTTTTTCCTCCAGATTTTTTTTTTCTTTTCTGATAATGGTTTTAGTTTCACAAATGGTTTTAGCCTCCCAAAACAAAGCACATGTTCAGCTTGACCACAGACTTTAAGGTCACTGCTTCCCATGACCAGATCTCATCAGCTTCTCATTTAATTGAAAATGCTGATGCCTGGGCATTTTCACATCTCCAGAAATGCTTTGCATTTTCTAACTCAACAAACACAAATTTCTGAGAACGCTCATGTCCTAATTTAACATTTTTGACAAAAAAACATCTGAGAACCCACAGTTTAGGTTCAGTCTGTTGGAGATATTTCCCTTTAAGCTTGATTTTTGTCTCACTAAAGTGGCTTTACTCTGACTTCATGCCTTTGACTTCTGTGGAGGAATATCTAATATAAAATGGTCAGAATCAGTCCCTGAACACTTATTTTATGTGCTGGTCACTGTTACAGTAACATTATTAGCACTGAAAAGGGGAAAAAAGGGAATAAAGATAATTTCCATGAGGATACATGGGGATCAATATGCCTGCACCACTTTAAAACAAGCAATGCCACATATATTGTCTTATGTCCTCTAAAACGGGTGCTAAATGTGCTCTAAGCTGGTGTGGGTAATGGGGTGCAAAAGTTCTAACAGGACTAAAATAAATATTTCTATGGATTATGGATCAGGAGAATCACACCTGGAATGTAGCTGCAGCAGGCAACGTTTTGCTGGTGAAATTCATCTTTAGTGTGCAGTGGACACAAATTTTGTGCTAGAAAAGGCTCATTATTGCCAATGGGCTTCCTGGAACTTCTATGGAATATCCACCAAAAAAGCATGAAATACATGTGTGTGTATATCCCACAGGAGGCTCTCAGAATGCCAAGTGCTGCATTCCCCCTCCTCTCCCCCAGCCCTCACAATTCCCATCGTTCAGCACACCAGGATTAAGTGATGATGCCTTGGGACAGTGTTTCCCTGGAAATCTGCCCCAGCCTGTCAGGATTGCCTTGTGCCCTCAGAACCAGCAGCTCATTTGTAGAGAAGAGATGCTTGCTGAATTATTGTCATCATCCCAGAACAGAGAGAATTTCCCCTCCAGTTTCCTCCAAGGATAAACCAAATTCACCCTACCTTACATTTCACAGAAGATTTCCTGCCTAATTGCTGGGAATCACCTGCCTTGGAAAGGAAATTTCAAATCTTCCTTTATGAGACTGACCACGTTGTTTTGTGTGCTGGTCACCTAAAGTGCTCTACATATNAAGATTTCCTGCCTAATTGCTGGGAATCACCTGCCTTGGAAAGGAAATTTCAAATCTTCCTTTATGAGACTGAGCACATTGTTTTGTGTGCTGCTCACCTAAAGTGCTCTACATATTCCAAAAGCTGCAGATTTTGTGTTTTCCTGAGTTCAGACCCTATTTTGGGCACACACAACCAAGTGATCATAGACTCAGAGTGAGGTGTTGAGGGAATACAAAATCTGAGATATGGAAAGTCTCAGGGTTTCACAAGGAATAATTTTGTCTAGAAGTGCCAAGAGTGGGGGATTTCACCAGATTTTACCCTGGTGGGGGGGATCTCTGTGCAGGAAGAAGAGCCCTGGAAAGGAGCTGGATCACCAGAACAAGGCTGAGGTCGTGTGTGAATGGAGAATTGGGGAATAACTGCTCCAGACCCAGCTTAAAAAGATAGGCTGAGCAGGTGGAGATAAAATAGGAATAAGGACTCAAGGATGGAAGTGATCTGGATCATAAAGCCATAAGAGGATCCCTTGACTCAGAGTGTTTCCATCTGCCTGCAGGATAATTAAATTTACTTTCTCCAATCCAAACCTATTTTGAGATGTCAGTTTTCTTTGTGTGCTGGAGAAACTGAGTGTAAAAAATGGCATTTGGATAAAGAAGTGTCCTTGCACCTAAAGGACAGGGCCAGGAAGGCAGGAGCCTGTAAGGGATCAAGAGGAGAGCTGAGATGTGGAAGAAAGGATGGGAAACCAAACTGGGATGAGGTTTTGATGCAGGGAATTTGTCAAGGTCCCCAAATAGGCAGAGTTGTGCCAGGGGCCAACACTCAGTGATGAGACTCAAGGAAAATCTGGAAGCAAGAAGACACTCACAGAGGAAAAGAGGGCAGGGCAGGGTGGCAAAGTCCTGGCTGTTGTGATGTGCCTAAAACAGGGGAGGACTGAGACTGTGGGATCCAGGAATTGCAGGATAGGGAAGAATGGGCAAAAAGCTGCTGTTTGAGATGATTTACCACAAAAGACCTGCCAGTTTTCATGGCAGCAGGAAGGTCCTTACACCAAGGCATGAAGACACAGAGAGCCTGGTGCTGCCTGGACCTTCCCTCCTCCTGCTCTGCTCCTCTCCTCCCTTCCCAATCTCCTTGGCCTCTCTCCCTGCTCCAGCTGCTCCACCAAGTTCTCCTTGTCAGCTCAAGCAGCTCTTCCCAGAGCAATGAACGATCTCCTTTATTGGTGGGGAGGGGTTTGCCATGGACAAAGCTGCAGGATCACACATGGGATTGTCTCCACTACAAATCCTGTGCCCAGTTCAGCTCTCCAGACACAACCCCTGGCCCCCAGGGATGCAATTCCCACCTCAGCATCTCCCCAGCACTGATGGGGGCACTTTGGGCTCCACCACGGCCTTGAGTGGAAACATCAGCTCAGGCAACAAAGCCTTGCTGTCATTTCTGGGCAAGAAGTGGCAAAATGGAGGAAATCCAAGGATGTGAGGGGGGAAGAGCTGCAGAGAGGAGGAGAGCTTGGTTGGGGGTGGGTGCTTGGCTGGGAGACTTCAGGGCTTTTCAGGGTCTAAAGTCCAAATGCAGGAGGATCCTGAGATGAGTTTGCTGCAGGAGGGGAGGGAAAAATGGGAATCTCCCTGAGAGGCAGAAAGGTCTATGGGAATAAGTGCAAGGTGGGGAGTTCAACACCCCCGAGCTCCACCAGGGTCGTGTCTTTTGATTTTCTGCCTTGTGTGGGGACAACTGGTGGCCAACCTTCACCCAGGGCCAGGCTGGGGAATCCCTTGGGGTCAGGGCCACCATCAGCAGTGGTTGGAGCCCAAGCAGTGATTTCTTTAGTTGCATTTGCTTTGCATTAAATATAAAGGAAAGCAAAACATTGCAGAGGTCTTCTCCTAAAATTTCGGTGCCTGATTTAAAAGTGTGCAAAATTTTTGCTCTGTGTCTCTCTCTACCTTGTTTTTATTTTCTGTTATCCTAAAGTTAGGACCTGGAGGGGAAATTTCACTTTCATGCTGCAACAGAAAGTGTTTTGTGTGTTCCCTAGACCTTTTCCAGAACACTTTGAGGCTGTATATGCACTTAGAGAACTGAAAAGAATTTTTTGGAAAAACCAAAAATCTCAAGTAACTTCTGCAAAGCACAAGATATAATTTTAATCTACTTTACAGGAAAGTTGGAAGGGATTAATTAAGCAGTTAATAATTAACCTTAGCTTTATGTCAGTGCAAAGTAAGACTGAGTAAACCTATTCATAAGGAAATTATGAGAAGTAATTACTTTTTAGAAATGAGAATCTGAAGAAGAGTCATGCAAAACTATAGTGGAAGTGCTGGAGAAAGCTCAAAACCCCTTTTTTTTTTGAGTTGAGGAAATTGTACATTGAAGGTGGAATTAGTGCCATAGCCTAGCTCAAAGCTCAAGATGAAAATTCCTACCCACAGGTATCAACCGTTCCCCCTTAGCTTACAAAGTTTTGAAGAACTTTCAACTTTTGCTTTCAAAAAATACATTTTGTTTTCCCTCAAATATGACCTTCATCTTTCTGTTTTGGCTTTTGTTTGTTTGTTTTCTTTGGGTTTTTTTTTGGGTTGGTTTTGTTTTTGTTTTGGTTGATTTCGGTTTTGTTTTGTTGTTTGGGTTTTTGGTTTTTTTTGGGTGTTTTTTGTTTTTTTTTTTTTTTTAGTTTGTTTTTGGTTGGTTTTTTTTGGAGGGTTATTTCACTTCAACCTGCAGCTTCACCTTTCCCTACCCATTACATTACGGCTCTAGTGAGCTGCAGGGGAGAAGAAGACGAAGATGAAGAAGAAGAAGGAGAAGAAGAAGAAGGAGAAGGAAACCAGCAGAGATCTCACCCCAACACGCGCCCACAAAGCCAAAGTCCAACGAGGTCCCCCCAATGACCCTGGAGGGATCCCCCACCAGCTGCTGCCTGAGCCCTACAGCAGAAAGGCCCCAAAGAAAGTTTTGTGCTCCTTGGTGTAATCCACCAGCTTGATGTCACTCACGTTGACCATCAGCTTGTCTCCCACCTCCAAGGAGACGACAGCGCCCAGGTAAATGGGCTGGAACCAACCATTGCCGTTCTCACTGAGGGTCTTGGTGCCCATCAGCAGCTGGGTGGGCTCGGGGTAGCTGTCAGTGACCTTGGTGATGATCTCAGTGACAGAGCTGGGCTTGTGGCCGCTCTCCACGGGCCCTCGGAAGGTGACCTGGGCGTACACGTAGTAGTCCCCAGACACAGGGATCACCAGAGCGCTGCTGGAGTAGCTCAGGTTGTTCTTGGTGAAGGCCAGGCCCCGCTTGTCTTCCCACTGCAGGATGGGCAGGTGGCTCCCCACAGCACTGGCCAGGTCCTGCTTCTTCACTGCAGGGGGAGAGAGAGGGACAGGAGGGTGGGTGAGTTTGCCACAGCCAGGGGTGTGGGTGCAACATGAAACCTCAGCTCCAAAGGGAGAGGGATTTAAAATGCTGGGGCAGAAATGGTCATATTTCACAGCTTGAAAGCTGAGCTGAATGGGCTGCAGGACAAGTGTGCAGTGGTGTTCTCCAGGGTGCCCAGAGGGTGTCCAGGTCTGAGCTGTCAGCACTGAAAGCCAAGGGTGCTTTAGGAAGGTCTGACAGTGTAAAGACCTTGACCCCTCTTTGTGGGTCAGACCCCAAAGGATGAGCTGTCCTTCCCCAGGGCTGACTCTCCTGGCACTGGGAAGCAATGGAGATGGCTTTACCTTCCCATCTCACCCATCTCCAGAGTGCAAACCTTGTCCTTAAGTGACACCAGCACTGGGACAGCTGTACCATGCTTGTACCTAAGGGTTGGGGACAGGAAGAGGAAATTCTAAACCATCTTTTCCTTCAGTAGGGAATTCTGTTTCTTAGAGAGACACTGCTGAGCTTGCAAAGTGTCCACACTGGTCACCAGATGTGTCCCCAAGCACTGAGACACTTGGACTTCTCTTCCTGCCAAGCTTCTTAAGGGGGTTGGGGTTTCTCAGCCCTTGTCTCGAGCTTCTCCTCCTGAGTGCTCTCAATGACTTTTGTAGAATTCTTTTTCTCAATTCTCAATTGAGAATTTTCTCAAATTCTTTTGTAGAATTGCTTTTGGTTTACCAGGGTCACTGGATTTTAGCAAAAACCCCAAAGACCCCACTGTGTTTCAAGAGGTCCAATTCCAAAGCAACATATTATATTTTAAACCATTTTTTATCCCTCTCTTTGCCTTTTTTTCTTTCTTTAATGCTTTTCTGGAACAAAATACTACATGTGGAGTCAGCCTCAACATTGCTCCAGACTTTTGCTTCCCAATCTTGTGGTGAGCTGTTTACAAGCAGAGCTCCAGTCCTGATCCCAGCATCAGTCTGATCCAAGCTGGGGATGCTTCCCAGGCTGCAGGGGAAAAATTAGGGAATTGCTGCCCTATTGCCTTCACCTCTCTGATTTCTCACACCCACCAGACAGGACAATAAACCCTAACCCTTGGTTTTCTGCAGGGAAGCAAGAGTTGTCTTCACTCTTTACTGACTGCCACATAAAATTGTTGTGCTAAAACAGCAGCAGTGGGAAGAAGAGGATAAAAACCATGAAGATTATCTCAGGTATTAAAATGAACCTGGAAAATGAATGATGAATGCTTAGAAAAGATTGAGGGAACAGAGTTCCAGGAATAGAGACCTCTCTAATGAGCTTGTGCTAATGTTCAAAGTTGATTTTTATTCAGTATTTGGGGAAGGGGGTGTGTGCATGGGAAGGGTGGCAAATGGAATGCAGGTTGGAATTCCCTTGGCAATAACCATTAGGTCTAGCCTGGGTGAAATGAGACTCAGGAAAAGGAATGTGCTCATGTCCCAGTGGCATCTGTTTCCCTCTTTTCCAACAATAAATAATCCATGAGGAGACAAGAAGGTTTTAGGAGTGCAAATTCTCTGAGTAGCACAACAAAATAATGGCCTTTTTTTTAGTGCTGCTGAAATATCAAATCCTTCTGATCTTTTCTCAGGAGGCAAAATGGATGAGGAAAGCATTTCTGGGAAGGGGGAGACAGACAGGGATTGTGGCAGCAAGGAAAGCTAAATTACAGAAATATGATAAGTTTAGAGACAGTGGAGCTTTGACACAGAGGGGAATACAAGAAAGTGCAAGTGCCCCTGGTGTGCCTTCATCCACACCCCCCTTGGCTGAATCCTGGGAAAAGCTGAGCCAGCTTTGGATCACTCTAAGGTTTGCAGGAGCTTGGAGCAGAGAGAGGAAATCGTGTTTGAGGTGGGAAGGGTGAGGAAAGATCAGAATACTTCCAGAAAATGTCCTGGCCTCTATTCCATCTCTGGAATTTTGGGGGAAACTTGAAGAGAAGCTGCCTGTGAAATATTCTTCCCTTGTAGAATACATAAATGTCAACGACACTCAATCCCACAGTGAATTTTTATATTAGTTATAAATTGATTTTATTAGTTATAGAATATGATAAGATCTCAAATGAACCACATGAGTTCCTAACTTCTAGAGTTAGCCAGGTTTCACAGCTTTAACCTCCCTCTTAGGATGAACCTCCCTCTATAGATGCTCTCTATTTTCAAGTTAATTACTTTTCCCCATGCTTTCAGTAACAATCAGGAGAATAAAATTAATGTTCAAGTTCTTTTTAATACAGCACAGCTCATCTTCTAGCAGCAGCTGCACTTTGTACCTGTCATTTATTTATTTATTTCCTAAATTCTGGAACTCTACGTCCTGCAGATATACCTATGATGCTAATTCTTGAAGGAATTAAAATCTGCTTTTAATAAGGGATTCATTGCCTCAGTTCCTTCTATTTTCTCACACACTATAAATTTCTGGCATCCCTTAATTCTCCTGTCCCCAAATCCCTTTTGGTTCAGTCCCTTGCTGGAGAATCCCTGTTGCCTGTCAGGTTTGGGATATATTTTATGCTACATTTGTGGGGTTTCTGCAGTTCTTAGCACCAATGGGAAAGCCTAATCTTGAACTCTGAGTCTCACAAGAGATTGGAGCCTGTGGTGAAGCCCTTGTGGTGCAAGGTCCTGTGTCTGCACGGGCTCTGCTGCTCGAGTTCATGCCCTGAGGATTTAATAAAGGTAATTTGGAAGCAGAAATAATGCTTTGCCCAGATTTAGAGGTGGGTTTGGGACCATTGCAGCATGAGGAGCATGAGCCAGGTCCTGCAGCATTGGTCACCCACTGTGCCACAGGCTGGTGATAAAAAGAAACAGGCCCTGCCCTGAATCCTGACCCCAAATCCAACCAAATAAGTGGGAAGGGGATGATGGCAAGGCAAGGAGAAGACTCAAATAAACATTAATGGGGTTGGAGGGAAGTCTGAGCTGGGTATTGGCACATCTCAGTAGGTAAAGTCAGCAGAGAGGGGAGATCTCCATTCCAGTTTGGATGAATAAAAATTCTCAGTGTGAGTTAAAAAGGCCAAGAGCAGCTGGAAGATTTATCATAAAGGAACAGACTCCAAAACATGGAGTTATTCTGCTACTGCCAATTTATCAGTGCATTCCCAAAGAACTCTGTCTAATTCTCATTCCTCTCACTCCTCTGCTCTCACCTTCACAATAGATGTGCGTAAAACTAGAAAAAGACAGAATAAAGGTGTGGAAGAGATTTTCTACAATTTAGGATTTGTAGTCTGCCACCTTCATGTTGAAAAAGGCACCTGAGGTGGGGGAATGTAACAAAGATCAGGAGAATAATTATTCCTTCCACACTTTCCATGCACAAGTCATGGCTTCTGAGAGAAAACCAGGGTGGAACCCAAGAAATTATTATGCACAGAATTGAAAATAACAGGAAATAGTTTGTGCCTGCAAAAAGCTGTTAAGCTGGGAAACACATTGCCACAGGGAGAAGCACCAGGAATATGTTCAGGCTAAAAAAGGATCAAAGATAATCCATAGATATTTGGTTCCTTGATGACTACATAGCACAGCACAGAAAGGAGGGAGGAAATTCCCTTAACTTTCCCCTTTCCTTGCTCCTTTCTATGGCCAGCAGTGACTGGCCCTGGGAGGAATGCCAAAGAGGATGGGCACAGTCCCAGAGGAGCTGCCTGGGAATGATGGCAAAGGAATCTTTGAAAATATGGGGGCTGAGGAAATTTGGAGAAAACTGTTGGGTGTTTCCCTGTGGCAGCTGGGCTTTTGTGCAACCCAGGGAAGTTCCCAGCAGCAGAGCAGAGATTTGGCTGCTCCTCTGAGTCACTGGAACCTCTCTCTGCCATGGGGGACTCGAAAAAATCAACTCTTACAGTAGCAGGCATGGTCCTCTTGCTCTTTAAAACCTGCACTTAAACAAAGATGTGACTGTGGACAGGGACAGGTCAGGTTTGGAGCTCCAGAAACCCCTGTGCCAAAGGGAAAGGCACCGAGGATGTTCACAGGAAGGAGCTTGTGGATTAAGGAAAGAAAACTCTGCTGGGAAATACATCAGCCCTGAGCTGAAGATTCATTGAACCCTGGGGGTGGATTTGGGTTGAACTCTGCAGGAGGCTTGGAGAGAAGCATCCCAGCACTTCCTTTCCAAGTGCACCCTGGGGCAGCACTGGGGGTGCTGGGGAAGCCTCTGCAGTCAGCTGTACTTTGGAGAGGGATAAAGGGCCTCAGGCCAGCTGGAAAAGCCTTTGGCACTCACTCCATCCACACTGGAGCCAGACAGGAACTTTTATCTGGGAATACCTAAATTCCCCACGTGGGTGGAGCTGGCAAGGATGGGGGATGTTCTCAGGGCAATGTCCTCGGTGTGGTGACAGCTTCAAGGCTGAGGTGGTGAGATGGGGACCTTGGAGATGCTGGCAGCCCCTTGGAAAGGCGTGGGAACTTCTTGGAAAGGCATGGGAACCT
>VZTT01058615.1:5054-38529 GCA_013400855.1 Buphagus erythrorhynchus | reverse complement strand
GAGAGGAGAGTAGAGGAGAGGAGAGGAGAGGAGAGGAGAGGAGAAAAAGAAAAAGGGAGAGGGAAGGGAAGGGAAGGGAAGGGTACATTTGCTGTACTTTTCCAGCAGACCAACTGGATGGCAGAAGAACTGCGTTAGCTACTAACAGTTTCTGTGTTTTGCAATGTTATTAAAAAAAAAAAAAAAAAAAAAGAAAGGAAAACAAGGTTCTGGCTACATGAGGCAAAACAAACTAAATATGAGGATTGTCACTCATCTGGAGGATTGTTATTGCTGACTGTGGGAACAGCTTACATATTTGGAGGCACTCACTATGTAAGCTCAGGGAGCAGCTTGGTGGGGCTCGTTGGAGGGCAAGACAAGTGCCCAGCCATCGGTGGGGGCTGCCCTGCTTGGTGCAACTGCTGCCTGCAGTTATTAGGATGTGAAATACAGTTCTGAGGTCAGCTGCTGGCTCAGCACTAAGCAGCTTTCAGTAACTATATACGAGCATAAGGCCCCTAGATCAAACACTGAGAAGTTTACACAGCCACTGTCCACTCTCCTTTCCACCATGAGGGTGCTCTTGCACTCACAGGGGTGCGGGTTTTTGAGGCTTCCTGCAATCTTCTTATCCCCTTGGCAACTAGGTTTATTTATTTTTATTTATTTTTCTGTTTATTCCCAGGACTGAGAGCTCTGCCACATGCTTCTCTAACCCCAAACACTGAAGAGCCAAGAATAACTCCTTTGCTGCAGTCAGTGCTTGATAGAGGCACTTCTTTTATCTACTGAGTGAAGCAATCAAAGACAACAGAAAGCACTGAGCCAGGTAGCTGGTGGCAGAGTGGGAGCCTGAAAGACTGAAAGACTATCACAACCTCCAGAGGTCAATGTGCATTTCAAAAAGCACACTGTGCTGTGGGTCTCTGCCCAGAGCCACCAAGAGTGTCCACCATCCCCTAGTGGAGCTGGCTCTCCCTGCCCATACACTGCCAGATGCCACCAAACAGGGGTCTCACATTGCTTTAGGGGCAAGAAATTACATTTAGCATTGTCTCAACTTTTTCAGTAACTAGATCCCGAGAAAGATTTAAGTAGTCTGCAACAGGCAGGACATCAGCTCCTTATTCCACTTGTCCTGAAAGGCTGTTGAGACTCATGCCTATAAAGTGCTCAAAATGAGCTGCCCAGAGTTGTTATTATCACAGAAAATACTTGCCATGAAAGCTCATTTGTGCTTTTTTTAAATCAGTCTGGATATTGAAAGGTAGTAGAAAACCTGGTGTCTGTAATCTCTGCAACATGAAAAAGGCTGTGTTCACTCTCAATTTCTAGTGAGACTATTCTACCACCATATGATGGACCAGGTTGAATCTGTTCTGCTTTGCTGAGGCCAAAGCTATGGCTGGTGCTTGGGTCCAGGCAAACGCTGGACCAGCTGCAGGACTTTTTTCTTGGGAAGCACTTAAAGCACCAAGCTGGACAGGGACATACCCCAGCCTAATGGATTTACACGTCTCATCAGCCCGTGTTTGGTGTAACAGCAAAGAGAAAGCTCTCCCCTGGCCTGATGGAAAGTAGGAGGCTGAAGTCTTTGAACACTTCCTAGAGGAAAGTGGGGTAAGAACAGCACCATGCCTTGTTTGAAAATGTAGGTGCTTTGCTGCTGTGAAGAATAACTGCAGCAATTCTCCCTGGGTGGCTCAAAGACTTAAATTGCCCTCCTGCCCAGGCCCTACCTTCAAGCTGCAGGATGCCTTCGCGTTGGAGTTGCAGAGGGTTTCAGCACACCCCAAGCACTGCCCACCTCCTCCTTTAGTATCCTGGCTGCAGGACTCCTAACGTGGTGCTGCCAGCAACTGGGATGAGAAAAGCAACTTCCTACTGCCCCCACACCCCCTCCAGTGCCTGCACTGCATCCAGTTAGTCACAGGCTTGAGCAAAGCTAAGAACAAGGATGGGAAAAGGAATAAATTGATTTTATCCCTATAAGATGGAGATAACAGCAAGTTTTTCTTACAGATCAATTCCCATAAACTAGCAAGTGTCTGTACACTATGGAAGTACTACCCTTACCCTGAAAGCTATTCATATTAACTGAAAAACTTCAGTTTGCAGTTACTCATTCCAGAAAATTTGAACTTCAGTAAAAGCTTACACAAAGCAGACTTTACAGAAGTAATGCAGAACACAGTAGCTACTTTCATGAGGCTCTGCTGTGGGTATTTCTTGTGTTTAAATTTGAGGCATATGTTGCTCTGCAGAAGAAACCTTTAGTGTTCAGAGAGGACATCAACTTCCACTACTGCCTCCTGGAAGACTATGGCAAGGCAGAGTGGAACTTCCTTGTTCCCAATCTGCTGCATTTACACTGCTGTTCAGCACAGAACACAAAGAACAGTGGCTCTCTACTTTTTCAAAAGGGATTTAAATACTGGAATTGTCAGCAAAAAAGCAAATTAGTCTCTCCTAAACCCCACTCCAGCCAAAGCCTTCATTTAGCTTCTGTAATACCAACAAGCCTTTGGGAACTAGTTTTTCCTAGAAAAATAAGTTAATGCACCAAGTCAGCTGTTAACTTTGCAAGGTGCTGTCTGAGATAAGGGCTCACATGAACTACTTCTCTGCTACATAACAACTATGTTTTATAAAGCCAAGTTTTAAGGTATTTCAGGCATTCTGACATATAGTAACTGCATTAACTAGTTTATGGAAGCAAGATTAATTTTTATTAGCTTGAAGTATCATATTTTATTCAAGTGATAAGAAGTATCATAATACATTATGCATCTGCCAGTTATAATCCATTTTAATTGGTTCCAAAACCTAAGCAGTAAATGAGTAACACAGTTTATCTAGTTAAACTGAAAAAACAGCATTCCACACAGCCAGTACTAGAGATGTCAACCGTATAATAATTCCAGCATTACTTTGTTATGGCTTTCCAGAAAGTCATGAAATTAACAAATTAGAACACATCAAGAGCCATTTTCCAAAGATTTATTGAAGTAGCGACAGGTTGCTCATACTGTGCTGGAAAAAGCAGTTTTATTGAATTCGGATACTTAAAAACAGTATTGCAGCACAAGATATTGCTATTTGTAAACTAGACTCCATTGTAAACTCTAATCTTTCAGGGAGAGTCAGTTTGCAAGATCTAAGACCTATTTCCTAGCATAATCATCTTGCGCTCATGGAAAAACTGCAGAAAGGCACTTGAAAGCTGTTTCTTCCTTTAAGACATGGACTTTTTCAATCTTGCTGGTAAGAGTTTCTCCTTTTTATGCATCTTCACTTCAGCTTTACTCCAAGTCATCGTGATGCTGGGAAGTTTCATTAATAACCTAATGAGAAACAGAAACACTTGCATTAAATTATAGTAGCAAGTTTTTTGTGGGTTTTTTAAGAAGTGGAACATCCACTTCCAAAATGTGAATAAGTGCGTATCAGCTCTCACTTACAAGAAATTCTTGTTTGTAAATAGCATACAGAAAGCATTCAAGTTTTATTTACTTACACCAACAACAGCATCTTATCTGAGGCAAGTGAAGTATCTCTGTTTACTGCCACGTTTTCCTAAGGAAATCTTTTGAAAATTTGCTAACTCAGCCGAACTTAAATACTCAATACACAGGTAACAGTCAAAGTTTTACTATCAGATGAATTTAGATTTTTTTTTTCCAGAGAAACCTGTTTGCTATACCTGTATGTTCACACAGCTTGGAGTGCCAGTTGGTGTTCTACTCAATACTTACTACCACATACAAGCTGCAGTAAGCAGTAGGCAAACTTAAGAATNGGTCTTAATTAGAAGTGTTCTCTTCGAGTGAGTGTCAACCATTGGCTGAGACTCAATGTTGGTTTCTGCAGAAGAAGATGTATTATTACTAATAGCCTAGATGAAGTGCCTCCTCAAAGAAATGAGGTGTAACAGATTTTAGTCTCTACTTTCAGAATCTCAATTTATTATACAAAGAAGTCTCCTGCTCTGAATAAGCCAGGTCTTCTACATTTTCTCTCCGTGTCCCTTAAAGCACTTTCAGCAGGTATCCAAACTAATTACTTTCTATGTACCAGTATTTAGAAGTATGTGTCCAGGAACAAAAGAGCTGCTACCATCCAAGGTTAAATAATTGCCAATACTGTAGTTAGGTCCAAGAAGAGTATTCACAACCAACTGCACTTATACAAGTTCAAAAACCAGCATAAAAGGAACTATCCAGAACCCTCAAGCTAATGATAGAGCAACTGCCTAAACTGCAATAGCAGAAACAGCTTACCTCTCAGGTTCAAAGCAGCAAAGGTTGGAATAGGCATGTTAATCCTGAAGGAAAAAAGAAATGGATTAAAATCAGACATGGGTATAAAGTATCTTCTAGTAATTCCTGGTTTTAGAGAAGTGTCTGCATGTGATTACCTGCTCTCTTCACCCTCCAGCAGTTTTCTGTAGGTGGCAATCTCAATATCAAGAGCCATCTTTACATTCAGCAGGTCCTGGTACTCGCGGAGATGGCGGGCCATTTCTTCCTTCATGTTCTGAATCTCATCCTGCAGGCGGCCAATAGTGTCTTGGTAGTTAGCAGCTTCAACAGCAAAGTTCTCCTCCATTTCACGCATCTGGCGCTCCAGGGACTCATTCTGGAAGAGAATGGTGAAATCAAGCACTGCTGCAGTTCAGTCACTCTTCCCCACCCTCAAGACCCTTAACATTTTAAAGAAGGAAAGTTGTGTTACATTAGAATCCCTTCTGAAAATGCCCAGCCATGTCCCAAATTTGTCAACTCCCTTGCAAAGTCAAGGATGGTTATTCTACTGTGTGATCTGAGGTGTGCCACATATTTGTTCTACCAGGTGGCAAAGCCATCCTTTACAGTAAGCCCAACACATGCAGTTCAAGTCAGCATGCAGGCAGTCCTTAGTAGAGGAGATCTGCAGGTGTACTAAACACTGCTACATGCATTTCAAGCCTGTCTTTAAGGCATTCATGTTCTAGGTAACAGCAAAATTTGCACCTTTCACTGTTCCTCCAGGCTTTTTTTTTTATAACTTTAGCTGTACCTCACAGGCAAGGCATAAACACTTTCAGAAAGTGCTAAATAAACAGTGAATACTATAGCAAGAGAATGAATGTATTGTTTGCAGCTTAAGCAAGACTAATTCAGTGTTATCAAGCTAGCCAGTGCACTGTTGTGCTTACACACAAACTGAGCTCACAGCATCCTTTTCAAAAAGCACTAATATGCTGCTGAATTGCATGGCAGATCACCTGCATTCACATCCAAATTAACAATTAAAGTGCAGTGCTTAAAGCTGCAATGAAGAACAACTGCTGTCTTGTACTCACGCTTCCCTTGAGAGCATCAACTTCGCAGGTGAGAGACTGGATCTGTCTGCGGTACTCATTGGCTTCCTGCTTGGCCTGGCGCAGGGCATCGTTGTTCCTGTTAGCAGCTTCAGAGAGATCTGCAAACTGGAAAACCCCAGCCTGGTTAGCATAACACTTCAACAGAAGTGGTGAAACAGGCCTTCTGTGGACACAGAAGTTGAGGGCAACCAGAAGTATTACAAGGACTAGCACCTGAAATGCTTAAGTATTAGTAGTACTCTTAAAGTGCCTCTCTATTTCTAAATGTTATATTAGAATTCATACTAAGCTTTCATACTTGTCTCCCCACCCTGTACATTTCCCATTTTTCACTCATTTCTCCAGTACCTCATCCAACATCTGCTTTCAGGTACAAGCACAGGAAAGACTCTCAGTGTGTACCCATTACTTTGCTACTGTAGTTATGGCACAAAATGGTTTTAGTTGTACCCTTCCCAGACTAGGATTTAAAAAAGACTTTGTGTCATGGTTATGTTCATGTCCATTAGAGAGAGAGAGAGAGGGAACAGCAAGTGCTAAAGCAAAGCTGTTAAACAGAATTAGTTCCAGTGCCTGATGCATTTTACTTACTTTGGACTTGTACCACTCTTCAGCTTCCTGAAGATTCTTAGCAGCAACACTTTCATACTGCTGGCGAACATCACGCAGGGCAGCAGTGAGATCAGGCTTAGAAACATCCATATCAATTTGGATGTGCTGTTCCTGGAGTTGGGCCTGCAATTCTCGGATTTCCTTAGAGAGAAGCAGACACTCAACATTACTGCACAAAAGCACACAGATCATACACAGGTGGGGACTCTGGGACAGAACCAGCAAAGAGCTTCCTTGCTAGGCAGTCTGCATCTAAACACAGACCTCATTTCTCAGCTTACCTCATCATGAAGCTTCTTCAAGAAGACAATCTCCTCTTGCAGGGACTCAACTTTGCGCTCAAGATCAAGACGTGCCAGAGAGGCATTGTCAACATCCTGACCAGAGAGAAGAATGAGGCATAATCTTACAAAACTGATGCAGAGAAGTCTTACAGCAAGTGCAGCAGCATACAGACTGATGCTACAACTGAGTTTTTTACAAGAAAATAGGAAATCAAAAGCTGTAAAAAACCTTTTTGCCACCTCCTACCTTAGCCTTAAACAATTATATGCACCTTTATGGTGAATTTGAAAACTGTACCATGTATATTGATTATATTATCTTTGCTGACATGCTGCTAAGCATGATCAAGAGCACACAGATCATAGTGGGTGTAAATCCTTCAAGTACTCGAATCAGAAGTCAGCAGTAAGTGCTTCTAGCTTGACCACACTGACAAAGAGTTGCAATTTGCAAACTTCCACTCTTTTCAGTGGGGCTGGAAAGTGCAACACATGTGCCTTCATGCCTATCAGTGGGCTTAACTTATGGACTCCTTGGTGAATATGCACAGAGCCCCTTAGGTCCACAGACCACGCTTTTAAAGCATACTTGTGAAGCTGGTGAGGTATGTATAAGAACTGCAGCATTCACTTAATGCAGGTCAACAGATCTCCCTTGAGAAAAAGAAGGTATGAGCATAAACACAAACTAAGCAACTCATCATTGCCTACACCCTCAGTTGCTGGCAAAGACTCCACCTTTTGCGGGACAGAGATAGTCTTAATCAACAGCAAAAATTCATTTAGAGCATAACAGAAGACACGTCATGAATGTTACAAGGGATCAACTTGAATTAGTTCAAAAACAGAAAACTAAACATTGATTGGCAACTTCTTACATTTTGAATGTGTAGGGCATTTAATTTGCAAAGGGGAAGATTGTTCCTTTCACACTAGTTACATACACAGCCACATGCTTGTGCTCACAGGGTATTAACATATCGGGTTCTCACAGCTTACTCTAAAGCTATTTTGGATTGCCCAAAGCATAAGCATTCCTAATCAGCAGCACTCTTTATGCTGTCACCTTTGAAAAAAGGAGAGTTTTTTTCTTGTTTTGTTTTAGACTCCTAGAAAGCCTCTCCTTGGATCACTCCTATGCTGGGGTAAGGCCCTTGCTCCAGAAGAATCATTCTGTTCACTTTATCCAGCGAAATACCCCTTTCATGCATCATTCCATAACTTTTCTATCAATTCCAGTTTTACACTCACAGTTCACATCAGCTCTGTTTTTCAGTTCAGGGAAAGAATTTCCTAATTCATTTGTTCTCCTCCCCGCAAAACCCCTCAAGATCATTCTGGCAGAAAATGATATGGCTGTGACCCAATGTGTTTACATAATTAGTCAAACATCCAAAGATTTTCTAGAGGATTTTACAGAAATCTTCACCCTGAAGGTTATTATTTTTTTATAAAAACTGAATAGCTACAGGATTTTAGGACCTTATAGTAAATTGAAAGCAATTTAAACTGAAGACACTTACAGTATATGGTATGTATATGCCATCATTTATGTATTCCCTATCACTAAGATTCAGTGTTTAAGTAGTTCCCAGTTGTGTGGAGAACCACATAAATGAACAGGCTACTTGTAGCTTGAACAAACAAGTACAAGTCATAGATACATGCAGTTGGAGTAGGCACTGATTTTATCCTAGGAGATTCTTCAATGCATGCCACACACTCTGCAGGGTTGAGCATCCATGTTTACTTCAAACCTCTTGTTAGCCAGGACCTGACCTGTTAGGCTTGCCTTAGGAATAGGTTCAGGACCTATTCCTTGCTGCTAGACTAGCTGGCAAAGCTGCAGGAACTTTCTCACTAACTGGGATGCTTGTCCTGCCCCAAAGCAAAGTCTTCACTGAACTTTCACATATACTTTATGCAGTACACCCCTCAGCACATGAGTAAAATCACATCTTTGCCCAGAAGAAATAAATTAAAATTCAGTACATATGAACTGAACAGTCTCTGAAACAGGCAGCTTTTGGAAATAAAAGCTTAAGTTCAAATATTCATTCTTTATTTTAAAATACTGAAGTACACAGCTACTCCATCAAGTAAAAAGTAGTGTTCATGATATATGAGAACAGCAAATCACCTGCTGAAGTGTTCCAAAACTATACAGCTTTTAAGTGGAAAAATATGATTTAATAAGAAACTGTGCATTGTTTAAAAATGGAAAGCACAACAGGATAGTTCAGCTTCAGTGATCTGTGAATTTAAATTCGCTTTCAGAAGAACAAAATTTTCACTGAAACAGATTTACGTTTCAAAACCTGCATGCTAACTCTACCCATGCCAGTAATGAAAAATGAGGTATGAGTGATGTTCAAATCAAGCATACCAGCTTGTACCAGTTATGTCATGAGAGGATTTAGTGCAGAGTTTCCATAGACAGTGATTTGCATTTCTTATGCACAAACTACAGTTTAGGAGATTAAATTGATCCAATTCTGACTGTCCTGCATGCATGCATCTGCTAGAGGCTGAGCTCCTGAGTGACCCCTTTCCAAAGTACAGGGAAGAGCTGGATAATGGGTGTGGGGTATGCACACCAAGCCAAATTCACTTTAAAGCCTAGAGCCTTCATAAGATTCAACTGGATTGAAATACAGACATCCCTAAAGTGCACCAATTTAATATGAAAGCTCATGTAAAAGCCAACCTTAAGTCAATTGATCCTTCAACTGAATTCAGCAATGAATCAGAGTACATGAGGTTCTCTAAAACTTAAGTTAAATGCTCCTTCATAGAACTACACACTACATTAAATTGTCTTAGCACTCAAAAAAAACCCCAGAAGTTAAACTAAGGCAGTATCTCAAACTATTGTTTAAAACTTCTGTCCCCAGAACGCCCGTGGAGACTGAATTCCCAGGCTCTGAATGGGAGTAGGTGTTTCAGTTTCCCCACACTATCTCTTGAACACACCTGCTCTCCTTCAAGGACTGTAAACACACTGCAGTCAAAAGCCTTTCCCAGGGAAACGCTGACAATTGAGTGCTGATTTCCTGAATAGTGACTTCTGTTAATGCTTATGAAGAGCTCTGGGACTAAGTCAGCCTGTAGCCAGCTGCCTGGTGATAAAGGCAGTCACTTCCAGTCTGGAAGAATGCTAACAATGCTATTTTACACCAGCAGTTTTAGGGAAGAGACCTTGTTTTGAGAAGGCACATTCCTAAATATCTCTTAGTCCAAACAAGGCTTAATCTAAGTTGAAAGCTGGTTTTGCACAAGTGAAAACTTGAGCTTAAGAATTTTTGAACACGGTTTGCACAGTTGTTTCTGGTTGTCATGTAGATTTACTTTATCCAGATAACATCACAGCATCCCACAAAGACTAAACTCTAACATAACTTGTTTCCTAGGTTAACATCTTTTGTTTTACAGAGGATTAGATTCCACGTTCTTAATGGACACCCAGAGGAGGCAAACTCAATCCTGTGACCTCGCCCCAAGGAACATATTGTCTACTTCTCCTCAGCAGACAACACCCACAAGAAAAACCTTAAATTTGAATGTGTTGCCCAGTAATGCACTGACTGATCAGTGATTCATCAAAAAAGGAGTTCTGTTTTGTACAAAAACTGGCCCATAATAGACACATTTCGCTAGAAATATTCCCGCACCATTACACATTTAGTAAGAATGCAGCCCACTGCGCCCCCCCTCCACACACAAAGGGATCTATTATTTCAATCTGCTGCCACCACACTTGCCATAATGCCTGTATCTGCATTCCACGGTGAATCCCATAGAAACCATTAATACCCTTCAGCCAAGCGAGCAGATGGCCCCCTTTCACTTTTATTGGATCGGAAAGTGATTCCACGTTGGGGCGTTTTTTGTAAAACGGGCTAGACTTGGATAAAGCAGGACAATAGTTTCCCTCCCCTCCCCTCCGACTGCAGCATCCCCCTAAAGAAAACACGGAGGGCCCGCGTGAGAAGTGACGGAATCTCTTTGTGCAAGGAAAGCAAACTCCTGCACTCCCACCCTCCGCCCCAGGCACAGCCAGCGCCTCCTCGGCCCCTCCCTCCTCCAGCACCGCTAACCTGTCTGAAAGACTGCAGGGTGCTCTCGGCCTCCTCCCTCTGAAGCATCTCCTCTTGCAACCTGGAAGGGGCAAGACAGCGGTGAGGAGGGAGCGGGGGTCACCCAAATCCCCCCGCCCGGCACCGCTCGGGATGCTCAGGGGCTCAGGGCGGGGGGAGGCAGCGGGAGGCGCCGGCAGCCCGAACCCGCGTCCCCAGGCACACTCACTTCTCCCGCAGCCGCATGATGTCGTCGGCCAGGTTGTCCCGCTCCACTTCCACGCGTGCCTTGTCGTTGGTGAGCTGGTCCACCTGCCGCCGCAGCTCCCGCATCTCCTCCTCGTACAGGTCGCCCAGGCGGGACGTGCCCTTGCCCTTGAGCTGCTCCAGCTCGGCCAGCAGGATCTTGTTCTGCTGCTCTAGGAAGCGCACCTTGTCGATGTAGTTGGCGAAGCGGTCATTAAGCTCCTGCAGCTCAACCTTCTCGTTGGTGCGGTTCGCCTTGAACTCCGTGTTGATGGCGTCGGCCAGGCTGAAGTCCACGGAGTCGTGGAGCCGCATGGGCGGCATGCTGCTCCGCAGCCGCACCGACGTCGTCTTGGTGGCGTACATGCCGCCGGGCGAGGCGGACACGTACCGGGCGCTGCTGGGCCGCAGGGCGCTGCCCAGCGAGTACCGGCTGCTGGACGTGATGTACCGGGTGCCGGTGCTGGGGCGGCTGCCCCCGCCGAACATGCGGCGGTACGAGGAGTTCTTCGTGCTGATGCTCATAGCGACGGCGGCGCGGGCTTTGTAATCCGGGAGCGCAGCGGGACGGTCGGGGTGTGCGGCGAAGAAGGGCGGTGGCCGCGGCCAGGCCCCTCTTATGGGCACCGCGACCCCGCCCCGCCGGCCCGCCCCGCTCCGCCCCGCCCGCGGGGAAGGGGCGGCGGCCGCGGACACAAAGGAGGCGAGCGGGGCGGCTCGGCTGGCCGGGCGCGGAGGGAGGGGAGCAGCCTGTGCTTGTGCTGGGTCCCCGGGGCCTGGCAGGTTTCCGCCGGGGCTGCGGGACGTGGCAGGGCGGTGCCCCACCGCTCCGAGGGGCGCGGGGAGCCCCGGCACGGCGCGCCCGGGTCGGACGGGGCTGACAGCAGCGGCAGCGTCGGTGTCGCCGAAATGGGCGCTGCGTTCCCCCCTTGCATCTCGTTGTCCCCCTCCAGAGTGAGCGCGGTGACTGCGAGAAGGGGTTGGCAAGTTTAATGTTATGTCACAGCCCTCGCAAAATACTCTGAATAACCTATTAAAACTCCTCTGTAGGCACGATGTATCTATATCTATATATCTTTCTAAGAATCTTTCATTTCCTTTTGAGCTTTCTGAAAGAGACGAATCGAGGAGAAATTACTCTAACTATTCACAAAGGGCTGCCTAGTGTTCAAAATGAACAGCCGAAATGCCAAGTGTTCAAAATGAACAGCCAGAAAAATAATGTATGCGTTTTCTTTAGCTGCCTCCCATGATAGCAATCACAGCTCCTAAGCTTAAGACACAAACTTTACAGGTTAAATATGTTTTCTTTGTAGCTGGGTAAGCTGTTACATGCCTAAGGCTTAATTCTGCCTTTATTATAACAGTGATCCCAGGAATAACTTAGGGGTTTTTTGTGTGGGCAGTACATTATTGAAATTGCTGCTTCCAGGATCTTGCTCCTGGATAATAACTAGGATAGTAGCAGGCTTGATTTTAACACAGGTTTATTTCTCCACTTTCTCCAATAGACTTTTGCTATAAATATTGGTAGGCATATGGTCAGAGTCTTAGGAGAGCACCTGGCAAAATGATAATTATTCATCAGCTATGGTCTGCAAATACGTGTGTAACATAAAAGGCCAGGCAAAAATCCCAGTATTTTAAGAGCAATTGTACTATCAAAATTGAACTATCAGCAATGGAAAAGAATGATATAGGTAGTACAGGGCAATAGCAGTGGCATAAAAGTTAACAGAGAAAAGCTTTGAGTAGCAGCAGATTGTTTCAGCATGAATGCAGAGGTTGCTTATGGAAGATGATAGAATCTCTGCCATTTAGATAACTTAAAACTTGAGTGGCCAAAGCACTACTCACATCCTAAAATTCTGCACCAATGCATCAGGTTAAGGGACATCTTTCCTCTTTGCTGTGGGAAGTGAGTGATACATTGTAGAGGTATTATCTGCAATGTATTAACTTCAGCGCTTAGGGGGTCCAAAACTACCATTGAATTTTGATTATTTTTAGGTTGCAGTCCGGCAGGAAGAAATACCTTCACTGGAATTTCTGATTAACCTGAACATGAACAGTGGGCAGAGAAAAAGGTAATCTTCAAACTCCAATTCAGTAGTCAACTATCATACTTCAGGTAATGTACTTTACAAGGAAGAATGTGAATCTATGTGTTTTATTAAAGATTTTATATTTTTGAAGGAAATTCTGCTTTGCTTTCATTCTGTTGGCAACCAGAAGTGCAGGAAAGCAGTTTGTATCTAAATGTAGGTCCTTGAGGTTTTAATTTCTTTTGTTCACTGAAGCTTAATCAAGCAAAGGAAGCTGACAAGGCTGAGCTACTGAAGTGCTTGTAGTGTAAGTCCTGGGCTACAGCTCATTCCATTCACCCACTGAATAAGAGGCAGAGGTCACACAGCATTCCTGAGGCTAAGGGTTCCCGAAGCCCAGCCTGGACACTGTTGTGCTGCCCAGCCCTCTCAGAGCTCTATTTAAGCCATCAAGTTTGAGCTGTAAGCCTTTGTGAGCCCTGGCACAGAAGTACATACTTGTTCTATGAGTGGGCAAAAAGCAAAACAGCGCATAACCAACAGCCTCACAGATTAAAGATGCTGTACTCAAAAATACTGATAGCTTCAGTAGACAGTTGTTTTTTTTTAAAGATATGCTGGTGCCCCATCTATTTTTCCTAACAGAGTACAATTTATACTTCACAAAACCTCCAATGGCACACATACGGAAGAATCATCCTCATTCAGAAAATGCTTTGCCCCTAAAATCCAAGGTATTTATTTTAGTAAATATGACCCACCCACTTCATGTTTCAAGTGTAATTTCTGTATATTTATGTCACTGCTGCCATATGTGCTCTTGGCCACCTGCCTCATTTCTGTGTCTCACTATGAAACGTTCAGATATTGTTGGCTGTTGGGACTACAGTAAACCTTTAAGTGCCTTTTGCTGCTTGGCACTTACACAGATGCACAAATGGAAGAAACTGTAAGTTTCTTGTAAACTGTAATCAATTAAACGCACATTTGCTTTGCAAACCTCAAAGGGGATTAAAACATGTCCCCTTGAAATACAAAATTATCTCTACTGTCCTTTCCAGAAGAGACCCTGTCTCTGTGTAGCCATAAATGTCACAGAGAGTGTACTTTGAATGGAAATGAAATCACAGTAATCTGTCTAGTTTCATGGAAAATGCCACAGGACTCTCAGAGGTGGTAGCTGATGGAGATCTTGACCACTTCTGACATGAAGAACAGACAGCTAAGAGTATCACTCAGCACCACGTTGGGGATTATTCATAAACTACTGGTTGTCATCTGTGCTGTTTACTGCAATGCCTTCCATTGCAATTCCAGTGCACAGTCATGCAGCTGCCTGGTCCAGCCCACAACATCACCTCTACAGAAGCAGATCAGAGGTAAGAGTCCCAATGGAACTCTTGAAAAAACAGACAGGTGTTTTTATCACAAGAGTTTCAGTTCACATTGAAATTTTTTTTTGCCTTTTTTTTTGGTGGCCTTTTATTCAGATAATTATGTATTGGTTTACTGCCAAGAATGAAATATGGAATCAAGTCCTAGAAATTTAGCAAAAAGACACCTGTATTGTGTGCAACTTTCATTAATGGGGAAAATGGATGTGCATAGAGAGAAGATACAGGTGCCTGAATGGCTTTATACTGCATATCTGCTGTACTAAAAATTAAAAAGTCCATATAACAGAATTTCTATTATTTCCTTGCAAAAATATCTGTTGGTCTGAAAACATAATTGAAAAACTAGCACTGACTTTTTTTTAATTTACCGTTTAATTTAAACAGTAAGAAGTGAGAGCAATTTGGTCCAAATATTGAATGTGCTTTCCAGTTGTATAAACCTTGACTAAACAGATGTGAATGCTTTTTTTAATCAGATTTGTCCTTTTTCTAAAGTTTCTGCTTCCAGGAGGTGTAGAAAGACATAAAGATTAAACACCCATGAAAAAACATCCTGCCATGCAAATACAATAATTTTTGTTGTCAGTACCATGTAGTAACCTAAGCCCTGGCATGCATGGGGCTGTAGAGGCATTCCTTCACACATCCCCTGCACCATGAATATTAAACAAACTCTGGGCAACAGAGGCACACTTTAACATGAGGAAATACACGACCCTTAACACCCTACAGACAGCTGAACAGGAGGAACACTCCGTAGTGCTCAGCCAGAGCAAGTGCTGTGGCCTATCACTTGAGTGACTTTCACTGTCCAACAACACCTTCAGCCCTGGCCTAAAAACATGAAGACTGTGACTTTGAAAACAGAAAGGTCTCTGTTTAGGAAAAAAAAAAAAAAAAAAGAAAAAAGGATTCTGGCTCTAATCTTCAACTAGGATAAGTCCTTCCCTTCAGCTGAGAGCCAAGTGTAAGGAAGGCCTTCCCCCAAGGAAGGCCAGTGCATCTGGGGAAGTGGTGGTTTTTCTGATAATCCATCTCCCTATATTCTGACTAGGAGAAGCTGATTTGAATTTCTGAGTATCACCAGACTGCAGAACATCTAAATGTCCCAGCATTGAAATCTCCCCTTGTGAGTAACTTTCTTGACTAATTCTTGTCTTGAGAAAGAAACTGGCAAATTCTTTTATAAAATTTATTTTAAAAATGATGTTGGCTATTGTAATTGCCAGCATTGTAAAGCATATCAAATTGGTATGACTAGCTGCTGATTTTTTCAAGTAAATGACTAGGCTCTATACTCAAAACTAACCAAGTCTGTCTAAAATATTCTATTTTAATGTATAATGAACTATATGAAACTGGCAGGGGTTTCATCATTAAGGAAGTGATTTGAACATGAGTCAAGCCACCCCGTCGCACGATTTACATTTCCAAAGAATTATTATTGTCATTCCTCTCTACTATGATTTCTAATTGCCAGAACAGGAAGTTTTCTGTATCAAAATAAGACATTTCTGTACCAAATCAGGTGCTGATTTTCAAAGCCACTACAGCCCTGTGCCCTGAGGTTGTCTCAAACACCATGCACACCTCTAGGGAGAAGAGAAGAGAAGAGAAGAGAAGAGAAGAGAAGAGAAGAGAAGAGAAGAGAAGAGAAGAGAAGAGCAGAGAAGAGAAGAGAAGAGAAGAGAAGAGAAGAGAAGAGAAGAGAAGAGAAGAGAAGAGAAGAGAAGAGAAGAGAAGAGAAGAGAAGAGAAAGAAGAGGAGTTGTGTTTTTAAGCTCTATTACAAGTATAGCAATTCATATAATCTACCCCCTAAAAAAAAAAACAAAAAAAGCCAAATCAAGAATGACGCCGTCTCACTTCATTTAACAGCAATAGCACTGACTGCTGGATGGCAGCAATACAGTTAGCAATGACTGGGACATAAAGAATGAGGTTTTCCAAACTGAGAAGAGGTTTGGCATGGTTTAAGGCTCAATGCTCAACCTAATATTCTTTAAGCAGAACCAATTTTCAGAATACACAAAGTCTCTCCGTCTTGATTTTGGGTGCCCAAAATTAGATAATTTGAAATTTTATCTCTTAAAATCCTTGTTTCATGAAATTTGTTAATTGTCAAAGACCAAGAAATTGTTCAAGGATCATGACAGGCACATTATAAGGACTATTTAACTTATATATCAGATAAAATATTTGAATTAAGCAGCTCAAGTTTTCAGAAGAATCTATGCAAAATGCACAGTGTATGTAGCTTCTTTCTGTCCTTTGCCACATTGCTGACCTGGCCATCTTGATCTTGCTCAGCACTAGGTTGCAATTCCTGCAGAAAACCGTTGATCCAGGTAGAAGTCAACAGCGTGGATAAACAGTCACTTGTCACATTACAATGGGAAGCCCTGTCTTGGTTCACTGTTTTACATTTTGAGGTAACTTTTCCAAGGATGAGTCATCCATCCATCCATCCATCCATCCTCCCATCCATCCATCTTCTCTTTGGGAAAATCTAAAAGAAGTGATTCTTGTATGCCATTAATGAACCCTGTCAGTTAAACACTTAACTTTCTTTTTGGCCAAGTTTTTTCAAATCAAGCTGCTTAAAGAGCTCCTCTAGCCAAAAAACAATTAAATCTGAGAAGTGATTTCATTCTTGTCTCTCCCTCAGTTCCATCACTTAAACAAAGCATAAATAGCATAATGTTTTCTTGCCATGATATACCAGGAAATGATGGTCTTTCTGGGGAAGAGGCAGGACACAGCAATGGAATCATTAACTGCGTGCAGCAATTGTTCCATTCTTCCTTTGAGATGCCCAAGACAAGCAGAACAGAACTAGCTCCTTGAAGGCCAAGTTTTTAGTGGATTCCTCAGTCCAAGTTCTTGTGCCAAATCCTTGGTTCCAATGAGACTCATAAACTGAGTGTACATTGTGTTAGCCATTCTGGGATTAATTGCTCCTTTCAAAGGGAAGAGGCGGTGCTGCACACACCCCAAAGCTGAGAAGACTGAGTTTCTAAAAAGGCATTCTGTTTTTACATGCCAGCTCTATGCCTAATTTTCAAGCATAAATATACTCTGTCCAGTTGGGATTAAGGAGGGAAGATGATCCAGATTTAAGATGAATAATATATTGTGGGCCACAAGGAATTGAGTGGAAAATAAGTTAAATACAGAAGAGATTATGCTTATGGCTGGATGAGGAAGAGAAAAAAAATGTCTGTAAGAGTAGAGGTGTCCATACTTTTTCAGGTGGAACGGTGTCCTGTTTCCCAATACAAAGACAATTCACTGTCTACCTGAAATTTTCCTGAAGAATTTGGTCTTGTGTATGGTCCAACATGTATACTGGGCAGGAGAGAGCTTGTGTGGGATGACAGGAGGAAGGATATCTAATAACTATTCAGAAGCTTTGTAGATGATTCAGTTTTGCTAACTCAGCCTTTTCTCAGTGTTTGTAGTGGTTTATTTGACATGGATCATGCATTTTTATAAACTCCATGATAGAATTTACCAAGCCTACCATGTAAGTCCAGCACATCAGGATGAAACAACATACAGGTCAGATGTCAGGATATTTCAAAGGGAGAGGCATAGTTTTCCCTGAATATGGTAATGCCACTGTCCTGCATTGTATTCCATAAATAATCAACTTCTGTCATATCAAGAGGAATCTTGAGAGATATCCCACAGATGAAGGACACAATACTATTGTACTACAATATACATGATGCCAAAGACAATGTGAATTATTCACAGTTTAGGTTAATTAATTACTTGAGTTTAATATTGTTAGGTTTTGAACAATAGTGTCCTATACTGTTGGAGATGAGTGCTACATCTGACTTGGCACCAAAACTGTGATAAAATCATCCTCAGGGACTTCATCTGACACACAGGGTTCCCAATGGACAATTCCAACAATCTCCCATTGTATTTTTCTGGTGAGTTATGTGAAACATATTTGCTGGAGTTTCAAGTAAGCCCAACTTCCTACTGCTGAATTTTGACACTGCCAGTCCATACTGACACATGTCTTGTGCAAGAAGATTTCTCTTCTTCAGAAAAAACTATTTTAGGCTTTCTTGGCCCCTTTAGGCTAGACTTTTTGGGGCTTCTCTCTCGAAGCTGTCTTGGCAAAAATAACATTTAAATTTCACAGTCATTTTTCTAAAAAAAATTTGTTTCAACTTCAGAAAAACCTAAAGCTTTTGTTCTTAGTTGAAGAAAAGGGGAAAGGGGAAGGGACTCCAAAAGCAGACAAAAATGACACTGTTATATTTTTCCTAGATTTTTTTCACAAGAACTTTTCAATTTATCCTTTATTTCAGTTTATCCTTACAAAATCTCACTTCTTCAAATCTGTGTTTTATTATAGACTATTTTCCAAGAGACTTTTGCGTAGATATTTTATTGGTGTGTTTCACAGATATCTGTAGACATATCCAAGCTAGAAAGAGAATATTTTAAATAATTTTTGTAATTGCAATCCATAACTGATATAAAATAGTTTTATATTAGCTTTAAAGTAACTCATTTGCAAATGCTAGCAATAGAACCAGGGTGGAAGACATCTCTGCTGCCTAGGCACCAAGTGCTCAGCTTCCTGGGCAGATTTTACAGTACTCACTGTGTACAATTTTGGTTTATCTAATCTGAAGGTCACTCAGCAGGACCACAGCTACAGCTCTGCTATGGCTGCATTAAAGGTTTTCTTTCTCTCTGGAGAAAATACCCTTCTGCTGAAATCCTACCACCATGGCAAATCTCATTTCCTGTGCTAACTAACACTAGTAGTAGTCAGAGATTAAACTCACCACATGGACTGAATGAAAAAAAATTCAGTTTGGGCCGGGGCTGAACTCCTTAAAAGGCAAAACTGCAGTGTACAAAAGCTGTAGGTGATACTAGATGGCCTTGTGATCAGAAGGTGTGACCAACACTGACATACAGCTACAAGTCTTTCTCAGTTTGCACAGTGTAAGTTGTGCAAATCTTACAGGGATACCGGAGGTGAAAATTCCTGCTTTAAGCAAGAAGTTAAGAGGCATATCCAGGCTCACCGTCTGCACTTCCTTTCTTTTCCTCATCTCCCCTCCCCTCCCTTTGAGAGAGCAGCAGGCATCACATCATTTCCTCCTGCCCTTGCAAGCGAGCTGGGATCTCCCACGCCATTACCTCATCCTGAACTGATCCCCCTTTAACAAATGCCTGGCTCCGTGCCTGCTGTCACCCTTCAAAGGTCTGAGTCAAAACACACTCAGTGCAACAGCAATTTTTGCCTGACTGCAGGGGCCTTAAAGAGCTCTGAGTCAGTTTTGTTCAGTCCAGGGAATATATAATTTTTTATATATATTTTTTTGTCAAGCACTGGAATGTGTAAGTTCAAGAAAGTCAATAACATAATGTATGTCAATAACATAATATGCCTCTCATCCAGCCAAGGTAACCACTGCAGGTCAAATGTAACAAACAAGCCAGATTTATTTAGATTTAAATGTACCTAAACCAGAAAAGTAAAGATTTAATTAGAGAAGCAATGTCTTTTTATTCCTTATTCCCTACAGAGTAACCTACCTAGCACCAAAACCTGAAAATAAAATCCTGAAATGGAGCTATTAATATATTTGAAAAGCAAAAGGTTAAAAATATTTGTGTCTGACCATGCTTCCAAGTAATTTCAGCTACATAAATTTCCCTGGTATAGAATTCTTAGAAAATGCACTGAGAGAGATTGACAGACCTGGTTTGATGTGGTTTTCATTTCTAATCTTGCAGATGCGTGGCATTATAAATGAAAATCATAGGCTTCCTTAGCCATGCAGGCACAGCCCAGCAGGCTTCCTGGAAGCACTGCCTGCGGTTGACAGCTACTTTTACTGAGCACCATTTCAGCAGAAACCAACTCTGATAAATACCCTCCTAAACATAACATCCGATAAAGATAGAGTTTGATAAACTGCAAAAGGTTTTCAGTTTTATTAGTAACCTACTGGGCCAATGGTTATGGAAACAATAATTGATGCCATACGCTCTTAGGGATTTTTTTCAATTCAGTGGTTGCACTGCGAGGGTATAACATGCCTCACATTCTTTCCTGGCCCCAATGATTTCTGACCCAGAACATGAGCTTCCCTTCCAGACAGCTGAGATGTTTGTATACTCTTTCTGATCCTCACTTGGATATTTAGTAGGTTATAAAGGACCTTTGGACAGAAGAAGCATTTTTTTGTTTTTCAGCCATCGACATTGATATTTGCTTGTACTGAAGTTTTGGCTGATCACTGTGAAGGCACTTTTAAATACCTCGTGTACGAGAGGAGGGAGATTTTCCCTGCTCTCTCTCCATTTTTTGAATATAGAAGAAATGCTCACAAACACTTCCCAGCTTCAGGTCTACTACCTTTCATCACCCAGCCTTACACTGAGGGGTTACATTCACGGCCTCGGCAAAGCCCAGTGACAGGCACTGCAGACTGGCAGCCTCCTGTCACAGCTGGGGGAGGGCAGGGAGGAGACTTACATGTAACTTACAGAGTTTTGTGCATCTGTTGAATTATAGAAACAGAACAGTGAAAATCTTTTCTTGTCACTTTGAGGACAAGATTACATGGTCCAGTCATATTTTGTAATTTTGCTTTTCAGTTGCCAAGTACAATGCAGAATCTTAGGAAGGGGGTTTTGCAGGTTTCTGTGATGTTTTTGTGCAGCATTGCTAATTGTAATGTTTTTAACAATTCTAAGACATTTTAAGAAGTGAAAATATGACAGTGGTTTCGTGTTCCTCTTACATGTAGCTGTGTAACTGGATGTGTTTGTTGATTACCAAGGCAACAATTTCAGACCTAGCATGGTTACCTGTATCGCACCACTCATCAGAGATGTGGGCAAACTCCAGAAATTTCTGCATGGAGGAAATGCTGCTAATTGGTAGGAGGCAGGAGTTTTCAAAGCAGTCTTGGTGAAAATGCTGATATCACATGCTTATGTCAACAACTTTAAAAATATCACTAAAAGATCAGTTTGCTTAAAATACATTTTACTATAAATATATTACAGTCAAGCAAATAGCTGCTTCATCAATGCATTATCATAGTTCTGTAGATGTGCCCATTTAGAATAAATTAGCATCATTTTAGAAAAGCCTTTCATTTGTTATTTAAAGCCAAGTACATTGTGGAGCCATAATTCATACATGAAACAGCCCATACTTGTGTCCTAAAAAATGTAGAGTCCAGAGTTGGACTTTGGACTTTAACTCTGTTATTAATCTTCTCTGTTAATAAAATTAAATGTTCATGGAGTCCTAGCCATCGTATATGCATGGAGAAGAGTAAAAAGGAGCTCTCACAATACCCAAATTTCAGTATGTCAGAGAGATCCAACTGGGAAATTTTGCAGACACGTGGCTGCTTTGGAGTCACAAGACAAAGTGTGAGCAATGTTTAGCCTGCCCCATGGCAATGACAGTAAGATTTTCTAAGTGAAGATGAACAATTGCATTCACAGGGCTCACCCTCTCTCTGCCATCATTCTGAGTTTTCCTGTGAGAAGAAAGATTTCAGTGGCGATGGATCTCAGCACTTCTCAACCATTGCCCCATCTGAAATAAGCAGCATGCCTTAAATACTATTATGTAAGTTTGGATCCAAAAAGTATGGTTATTATTATGTTGACTTTACATTTTTAAAGTGAAGAACACTACAAGTAACTGCTTCCAGATTCCCTGTTTTTGTATTGGCTCTTTTCGCAGCTGTCAATAATGAGAACCAGGTTAGGGCAGACACAGTTATACAGAATTATAAAAGTGACTGCTGCCACAGTTGTTTAAAAATGAGCACTCGGGAAATTTTGGTGCTTCCCATTCTTTGCAAGAGGAAGCCAATAAAATCCCAATCTAGTTTATGAATTTCTTTGTTGCCAGAGTGGAGGCATGTTGATCATATTCTCCAGTTTACCACACTGGAAGAGGAAGTAGGTGGAGGATTTCCCCTGGGTAGGGAATGTTCTACTGCCATGAGCACAGCAGAGACATCTCTGCTGCTTTTTCCATCAGACTCCACTTTTCCTATGTATGAATGGCAAAAATACCTTGGAGTCAGGGAAAGGAGAAGGAAAAATAGGTCTCAGTCCTGTCTTTCTGTCTGATATTAATCACTCCAGGTACTGTGCAGCTCCAAATAAATGAACTGCTTCCGGCTGACTACAGCTCTCACTCATCACAGCATCTAGCATTGCTGTGATCTGTAGGTTACAGGAATAGTAAGACAAGAAACTCAAACTCATTCATTAGCTTTACTGATTTCAGTAGTCTAAAAGTTGATTTTTTCTTTATTTTCACCTTGCATCTATATTTTGAAGGGGTTCTACTAAAGTGTGTCTTCTTAGCTGATAACAACCTTGCTCTTTGTAACCCATCTTCATCATCTCGACCAATTTTCTTCAGAGCCTTCAGCATCCTTATCCCATGACTCTCTTGTCCAGCAAACACGTTTCCAGTTTTGTTACACCATGTGATTCCCTCTTCTCAGTTCTCCATCAACCACCAATGCAGGAAACTGGCATGTGGCTGGCTGCAATGCCTGCTGCTCTCCTCTGGTATTTCAGCTGCTGCATTTCCTTGCACAAATTCTAGACATAGACTTGGACTTCTTGTTTTAGTCACCTGCTTACTTCCATGGCTGACAAAGCAGCAGCCCCAGATAATGAAGATTCACAGGTGAATGACAGCACTGCTTTGAAAAAACTGGCAAGGACTGATATTTTTACTTTGAAATTTTGTTTCTAATTCCACTGTTTTCCACAGGTGACACATCCTGTATTTTGGAGGAGTGCATTGAAAGGCAGCAGATTTCCCTCTTTTTTGCCCTCCAGTTTCAGCTAAAAATTCTTCCCCCACTGCAAGTCAAGAGGTGGGAGCTACTATGACATATATGACGCAGCTTCTAAGGAAAAAAATAACCATTCCTTAAACCCACCTTGTTTTTGAGAGCTTTCTTAAAGGCTCCGCAACAATATAAATAAATCAAGAAACTAGGGGAGAAACATGTTGATTTCGTTTGGTTGATTTTTTTTTTAATGTTTCATCTTCACTTCTGCAAACTGAGGCGTAGGTGAGTGTCTGCTTGACTGTGGTGGATAACCCATGTAATAGTCTGCAACCTATTTACTCTGGTTGATATATATATACACATACACACATATACATATATATACACAAACATATATTATATATATATATAATGTTTGTTTAAAAAACGGACACTTTGCAGGGGCAACAGCGTCACTGAGTAGTCTCTTCAATTTAGCAAGAGGCGTTGGGGGAACTAGCGCAGTTTCATCAGTTATTTCCTTCTTTCCTGTGCGGGCTTTGAAAGGACTTCTCGAAAACATCGCCCTAGGCCGAACTCACGGCACCGCCGAGGCCGCTGGCACCAGCTGCGCACCGGGCGGGCCAGCACACCTCCCCTCATGAGGGCAAGCCCCTCTGCCCCCCGGACACCCGTCCTGTCCCTGCGCCACCCGCACTGGTTTTCCCTGACCCCGAGGGAGTCTCGGCGGGCAGCGGGTCCCTCTCCCGCCTCCTCAATACACAAAGAGCGCAGGTGGCGGAGCCGCACGCAGCAGCCGCACGCAGCAGCCGCCCCACGGGCACCTCATGGGGCAGCAGGGCCGGCTGAGCCGGGGGTGGCCTCGTCCTGCGGGGCCGATCCCGCCCGTGGCTCCCCCGGCAACCACCAAGGCCGGGGCAGCGCAGGCCGGGGCAGCGCAGGCCGGGGCGGGCGGGGGGAACGAAATAGCGGCGGAACGGGCGGGCGGCGCTCGGGGAGGCGCCGGGCGGGCCGGCGGGCGCGGCTGGCCGAGCATGGCGGCGCTGCGGGTGCTGGAGCTGTACAGCGGCATCGGGGGCATGCACCAGGCCCTCAGAGGTACCGGCGCGTCCCGCGGGGCTCCGTGCTGCCTGCCCCGCCCCGGACACCCCGCCCTCGGGGGCTCCATCTTCTCTAAGGGATCCCCGCCCTTGGGGGGGAGCAGTGCAGGGTGCCCCTCCTCTCGATGGGAAGGGAAAAGGTGGCCTCTCTTCTCCCATTGCTGCTTCCCCGTTCCGGCGTGTGGCACCAGGAACCCAGGAGCACGTAGGGACGGAAATTAGGGATCCCTGCTCCTTGTTTGGCCCAGGCAGCTGCTTCTGGAGAGGGCCGTGATGTTGTGTTTGTTATTTCGTGCTCTGTGTAATACACACGCACCCCGGCTGGAGGTGGGATGGGGATCACTGAGATGCCCAGGATGAGCCACATGAGTCAGGGTTGCCCACTGGCGTGCACATGCACATACACTTGGTTTTCATAGGCCATGGTTAGGTAAGCAGCTGAGCCATGTTCCAGTATGAGCGAGCCTGGCCATCAGAGGCTGGTGTAACTTTTTATAAACATGAAAATTGAATACGGAATTTGAGCTGGTATAGAGAGTTCACACTAGCCCATGTTCCCAGGTGAGGTTTTGATCTGGTAGAAGGAGCCCTGGAGCTCAGTCTGCTGAACTGTTAAAGCACGGCCTGGGTGACCTTCAGCAGGTTCTGTAGACTCTGTGCATTGGCTTCCCCAAATCAAAATTTGAGTTAAGGCTATTGATTTCCTTTGTAAAGTACCCTGGTCCTTATTACTCTGAAGTACAGGTTTCAACACACATTAGTATAATTTATGAGAATCACTGTAATAATTTTAACTGTAGCTACAATCCTTCAAATGCTTCAGTCCTCGGGAGCATTAGCAGAGAGCATTGTCATAAAATCATCAGGTAGAAACTTGCATTATCTTGCTGTTTTTCCAGGGAGCTATGGAATATTAAGAGTATGCTTACGTAGTGAAATCCACTTAGCATAATTCATTTGCTGAATATGTATATGTGCTTTATTTATAAATATATAAAATACATTTTATTAGATTTATTATATATAAAAATACACAACAAAATAGGTTCCTGCATTGTTCCTAACCCCCTGTTTTGAGGATCTATTTTCCTATTTTCCTTATTATTTTCCTTTTCCTTTTCCTTCTATTTTTCTATTTTCCTTATTTCCAGAGACATTCTTAGAATATTAAGAGGAAAGTATAGCTTTGTCTGGAACTGCAGATTTTGGAGTTTTTGTAGAAAAGAGTGCGTTATGCCTTGTATATAGTGTACATGCTAATGGTAACATGCTGCTATTCTAGTAACCAGTTTTCTAAAGTGACGTCAAGCTGTCCATTTTTGTTGTATTTTAGACAATTTCCATATAAAATTGACTGGTTCCTGAAAGTTAGCCTACACCATGGTTCCTTCACTCTTTACTGAATTATCTAGTTGTGTTCTTGCCATAATAATATATGTCTTGGGGCAGTTCAGTAGTGTGCTGCAATTTTTAGTAAATTACAGTGCTAAATGTGATGTCCTGTGAATTTCCACCTGCAACAACATCACTTGCAACTCAGTAAATACTTAAAAGGGTGGGAATGTTGGGAATGCCTCATTAGATTATCAGAATACTGTAAACTTTTTTCCAAAAGATACACAGAATTAGTGATGCCCCAGTGGATAGTTACTATACATGTGAAGTTTTGAAATCATGTCCCATAATGGTGGAGACTTAGGGATTTAACTAAACCCCTTGTATTATTTCCTGAAAAGGTAAATTTACTTCCATGTTTACTGTTTCTGAACTTGCTGAACACAACTGATTCAGTGTCAGTCTTTAGTGTAATTTCTGTTCCTATGGGTTTACATTTGACTGAAGAAATTGCAATAGATATGAACAGTGAGACTGAGATTTTTCTGCAGTGGTATAGCCAAAGCAGATAAAGGGACTGTAAGTAAGACCATTTAATTTATTATTTGTGTAAATGACCCTAACTAGTTCAAAATGGTCAAGCACCACCTGAAATTTGTGAAGTGAATAGACACAAAGCTATTTGCATTACAGCTGGTATAACATTTTTCAATCTGAGTGCTTCTCTCTGGGAAGCTTATGAAAGCTCAGCCCATAAGCAATGTTTTCTCAGGAAAAGTCCAAACTGTACACTTCTAGATGAAAATTTTGTTTAGAGTCTTGTTAAAAGTAATGGGCAATTTGATTAAAAGGTGTCCTACAATATTTGCACTAAATTAAGTATTTAATAGCGAGTTATTATATAAAACTGTTTTTGATGAATTGGATTTCATTTGGGAGCAGGGATATACTTGGGCATTTGATAATTTCTGCTGGTTTTTAAAGTCCTTTAGACATCTGGATTCAGTTTTCTTACATAGTTTATGAAGGAACAAAGTAAAGTTAAGGGGCATTGAAGTGTTTGCTTCTACGTGCAAATAAAACAGAAAAGAAGTGAATGTTCCTCTGTAAATACTTTAACAATGTGTTTCTTACATGTTTTTGGCCTGTATGTGTACATGAAACCATGCTGTTTGAAAAGGTCTCTGATCCTATCCTCCATTGAGCAAGTGGCAGATTGTTCAGCATCTTCCTTTTAAATCATGTATGGAAATATTAGAAGGGTTGTGGGGTTTTTTCCATATAAATACGAAGTTTGAAAGAAAGGCCTCCATTGTGCCAGTGTTTCCATAAGCCAGATACACAATAGATGAAGATTATGTATAATAATATATTATCTTGGTATGGTTTCTAGTGAATCTAAAAGCCAAGAAAAATGTAGAAAATGGAGGGAGCATGTAGTATTTCAGTGGCAGCATCCCAGGAAAGCCTTGTTCTACTGAAGGGATTCTGGCAGGTTGGTTCCTGGCCATGTAATGGGGTCAGTTATGGTTAGGTCTGCTGGTCCAACTTTCTACTTTTCTGTGAGATTGCCAGTGTTTCAATTGGCAAATAGATGTTTCTCAGGAAATCTGACACTCACGTTTCTACCTTCATGCCCTTCTTGGCTATGATCTTTCAAAAACTTAGTTATAGGATAGCTTGTAGGATGAGGATGTTTGTTGTTTTGGCAGCTGTCATTAGTGTAGAATGCACTTGGCACCAAACAGTATGCAATTGGTTTTGAGACTGTCCTTACCTGCAGTAAAAAATAATTGAATTTTCACGTATTGATGGAAGTTTATAGTCTCTTGTAAGTGTTTCTCTGTAAAGAGTACATACAAGTTGTAAATACATAGTTTCATAGTTGAATCACATTCTTTGACAGTGAAGAGAAGGTTGTTTCTGAATTTAGGTTTCAGTCTAAATCTGAAAAAGAAAAATGTTGGGGATTGTCTAGCTCTGTGTTGGTACTTTAGCTATAGATAATTCAGCACAGGCAGAATTTCTGGCTTTAGATTTTGAATGCTTTATAATAATAATTTAACACCAAAGACCTGCAAAAAGATACAACTTAGAAAGTTGAGCTTAGTTAAGGTCAGAAATCAGTGAGTCTGTTCATATTCACACTCTTGAAAGATTGATGCAGCTAAGGGATGAAAGTGCATTTCTTTCATCTTCCCACCCTGTACCCTAGGCCTTTTGGGATTTATAAAGATTGATGTTTAAGTCATATATGTCTAAATCTATGATAATTTTTATGTGTGTGTGTGAGTGAATTTGTTCTTTATAAAGAGTTTCTGCAGTGAAAAATAGTCTTTTATTTTTGGAAAATCTATGGCTACAAATTCATTTCCTTAGCAACTTTCCATTAAACAAACAGCCCGCTCTTCCCCCTTCCCAACGAAAACAAACCTAAACTGGCTTATTAATTTAGGCAGGTCTCCCATGCAGAATGGTTCCATGTCTCTGCCACAAGCATTTGTAATCTGCCAGGTCCCTGAGAAAAAATCTTCTTGCATAAAGCACTAAAGGACATATTTTTTAAAATACCATAATTTTACAGTGATGAAGGTGGTGATATTTTTCCTCTTCAATTGTCATATTTCAATTTTACAGAGTAACAACTTTTGTCTCTTGTGCTCTGTTATGCATGTTTGTTCATTTTATTTGTCTCTGTGAGCTGCACAGCATAATAAACTGGTATGTGTATTTACACTGAGCAAAGCTATCCCACCAGAAGAGGCAAAGGAGACAAAACTGGTGAGGAGCTTTAATATTCAGCACAATGCAAAACTAAAATATTGCTGGTTTGAGCAAGTTTTTACACATAAACTCAATTTAATGCGTCTCCAAAATATAGCTCTTTGTAGCATGGGATGGTACCAGTTGTGCTATAATGTAAGTTGATAAAGTTTATATGGCTTAACATGATCAAATCCTGTACAAATAGAGTAGTGAAAGAAGTTGCTAAGTATCCTTCAGGAAGCAAGTACCGAGTTTACTGATAGTCGTGTTGACTGTAGCCATGGACAGTTCAGCCCAATCATTTCAGCCTAGAGCTGACAACTCAGAAATTAAATCTTTGCTCTCTGTTTTAAAAAGAAACAGGACTGACAAAACTTGTGACTAATCTTCCCTTTTCCATCTGTTTCCGTATACCTGTTAGAATAGGTAATTGTTCTGGCTCCTATTTTCCAGTATGCTGAAATCCACCAAACTGCCCTTGTTATAACACAGTGTGTTTCATGTGTTCTGTTGACATTGATGACTCTATTGCAAAAGTACAGTAGTGAATATAAACAGATCTATGTTAATTTTAAGGTCTGCAGAAACACATGACAAAGGAATCAATTCTGAAGAGGAAAAGGACAGATATTGTAATTTCAGAAATTTTATTTCTAGCACTTGAAGGTGACATTCTTTGGGTTTACTTTTTCAAATCAGAAGCAAATGCACCCATCCTGTCTTTCTTTGTTTCGAATGCATCACCTTCTAATGCTTACAGCAGTGTCCCTTTCCCTCAAGAATGACAACTCCATAGCTGAAAGGGCTTGTAAGTGTTGTGTATTCAATCAAGTAGAGAACTGGGACCCGAAGTGTGATTGCTATCTCTTTAGGCAGTTTAAGTAACAGTCAAAGAGTTTCTGCTCTCTGGGTCCAAGAGGTTTTAAGCTTTAAGTGTGAAATCCATACGTTACTAATAGGATGATTCAAATTTGATTTCACCAAGGGAGAATATTACGATCTAGTCTGCCTAAAAATAAGTCATAACACCTCCCTCTGTAACTTCCCCATCATGTCTGTGGCTTCTATTTGTACTATGTAATCTTGCCCAGAAATGGAAAATCTCAGTTCAAAAACTGCTGTTGAGAATCTTGAAAATCGTGTATTCCAGCAGCCTCTTAGTTTCACTTAGGAAATGTGTATTATTTTTTCTTTAGTGTGAATAAAATGATACTGTTTTCTGCATTGTCATAATTCTCTTAAATATCTGTGTTTTGGAAATGTGATGTACTTGTTTGAGGGAGATAAAAAAGTCTCCAGAGCTGTCTGTTTCTTTATTGAAGTTCTGCTATGTATTTTGGGGAGTTGATTTAACATCCCACCAAGTCAGCGATTCCTGAGTTGCTTTTGTGCCTTTTGTCAGTGGGGATAGATAGTTTTTCTTAGATTCTGCTTTCAGGCTTTTTTTATGATGCGTTCCTTATAAGTAATTTTCAAGTAGTAAATGTAATTGTTATAGAAAAAACAAAATATCACATTTTGACATGAAGTTATTTAACTTTCAGGAGAAGTTCTTTACAAATGTTGCATTTTCACATTGTTTGAAATTTACACAAGCTTTTCTTTGTTAGATTGGATGTGTGAGAGCTGCTTGTCTGCTCGAGCTCCTTCATGCGTTTCCAGGGCATTTCCACACAAATACGCTTAATCAGCTTTTAGAGGGAGTCTGTTCTGTAACAGGAATTCCCAAGTGAGCTGCAACTTTTAAATGAAAAGGAGGAGAAGCTTTGAAAAGGTTATCAGGTCTTTGAATTAGGAAGAGAGGATCTCAGGTGGAATACTTCAGGAAAAGTTCCTGTCCTTTTTCTATGCTGGTTTACGTTTCTGGTTTAGACTGAACATTGTTATTACAAGGAGATTCAATAGGTTACTATTAGCTGTGTGCTCTCTTCCAGTATCTCCAGGCTTTTTGGCCTGTGAAGCCCTTAGTAGCTCTTTTTTCTTGTATGTACACAGGGAGACATTATATGGATGACAGTAAAAAAAACGAGTGTCTGAGTCATGAGTTGTGAGAGAACACAGCTTGCCTTCCCAATTGCCCTTTTTAAACCATGCTAATTTAGATAATAATTTAAGGGTCTTGATTTTTTAAATTTTATTTTTCTTCTGGTACTCTTCTGAAGTACCTGCAAAACGCAGTAAGGGTTAGCTTGTTAGGACAATGTGTTTTAGGAACTGAAGGAGTAAGTGAGAGGAGTGGTCTCTTTTACAGTATTGGAAGTATGGTCCTGTTACTTAGATGCTGCAGCTTTGTTTTAGTAAGATGAAAGCGTTGGCTCTTGAATACATTTGTAAATTGAGACATTCATCCAGCTTCTTTTCACGCTAGGTGTCAGTGTTAACATACCTGTTCTGTAATCTCAGGTGTAGACATTCTATTGTCCTTGTGGATACACCTGTATTTAGTTCTTAGTTACAACTTGTGGTCAAAAGGTCAAGACAGTAATGGCAAATAATGGTTTGTATGTTGACCCTTAGTGGTCTGTGAGTATTTATCTTGTGACAATCCTTATCCTTTTGCCCTCGATTGCACCAAGTAAGCCTGGAAGAACCAGCTTGGTCCTTGTTAAAATGTCTGCTACAGTCTTTCAATACCCAGATTTCTCTTTCATCTTAGTTTTGACTAAGATAGCCTTGAAAACGTGAAAGATAGTAGATGGATGGTAACTGCATTATTCAAAATTAAATCCACTGGGATCATCCCAGTTGGGCTTTCATCCTCTCAAACTGTAAATAATTAGCTGACTAGCAGTAATTTATATGGTGTCTCCTAAGGTCATTTGTTAATGTGTTACTTGAGCATATTGTGAGATTATTCAAAGGCATGTGGCTATTTGCCTTGTTTCTTTTGGTTTACAAAAGTTTTTTAAAGTCACCTGTGTTTCATCTGAGGCTTTGTAATGCTGACCATAATGTAAATAACCTGATGGTTGATACTGATCTCTGGTATCAGGAGGTAGGGTCACTTCTCTGCCTGCAGCTGTGACAGTAACCACAGCACATCTTCTTGGATAAAAAGCCTCAGTGAAGGTATTGTGTTTAGTAATAACAAATAGTGTGACATGATGAGCAATGGAGTAAACACTGCTCTTTTTATCTCTTTAGCTTCTGTAGAACCTATTGCTCTCTTACTTTATAAATTAAGGGTTTATTTACATTCTTTTTAGTGTATTTTTATTTCAGGGTTTTAGCTGTGAGTTTATTTGTTATGCTGTCCTCTCTTCAATAACATCTCTATCCAAGAGAGGAGAAGCTCCCAAGTTTGGTAGTTTGGGACCTTTAACTCAAAGGAAACAGCACTTGAGTTTGAGGCCTAAAGCTTTACTGAAATGTAAGCACAAATGTTTTTCAGGCAACTTAAAAGTTTTATTGGAAGAGTAGACATATGTCAAACATATTGGTGCTGTTTTTTCATAATGAGAAGTAATACACCTCTAAAATAGCATATTTATTTTTTTAAGTTGTCAGAGGATAAGGCAGTGGCAGTGGGGCTTGTCCTGCTGACTTGAGATTCCTGTAGCCAGGGAACTTGCTGGCCACAGAGACCTGCACAGAGGTGGAAGTGTTGTAGAGGTGCACCCTGTTTGGAATTTTTTTACCTACTAGTTAGGTGCACAGTAAGCTTCCATTTTTTGATATATAAGGAAGGGAAATTTTGCCCATATGATTAGAAAAACAGTATTTTTTTTACAAAGCTTCAAAGACAACACAGCAGAATTTGATTGTATAATTTGCCTTTTGTTTTTGAGTGATGCTCTAGCACAATTGAGCAAATACCTTTTTCTAGGAGTAGTAAAGAGACGTTAGAGTTTTAAAATTATTTTTTTAATTTTAGAAAGTTGCACATATGCAGAAGTTGTTGCTGCTGTTGATGTGAACACTCTTGCCAATGATGTTTATAAGTACAACTTTCCCAGCACACCACTATGGGCAAAGACTATTGAGGTGAGTAATTAATGTGCTTTTACAGTCTGGCATTTGTTAGATGTAAGCTGTTTTCACTGTCTTTATTAGTAACAAGAGAAACAAAAAGATTTATGTTACTATGAATAAAGCAGTTTTACAATAACTTGGATTGGTTGTGCTGTAGTTGCTTGTTGAAGAGGGATATTCATACTGCAGGCTTTTCCTTAAAGTCTTGCCTGCAGCATCAAGAAAGGTTATATAAATGTCAAGAGGAATGCTTACCCACCAGTAAAGGAATGTCAAAAATCATATTTTTAGATTAAAAAAATATTTTCACATACTTTGAAAAAATGTAATTGAATTACTTGGGGGCATGCCTTTGTTTTGTAGTTATAGTTAAGCTCTGAGAAACACAACAAAATATTGGATTGAACACTCTTGAATCTTCTTTAATGGGCTCAATAGATAAAATGTTTTAAGAATTCTACCACTTGCCAAATTATTTGAAAAATAACTAAGTGAAATTGGATTCTATTTTAATAAATGAGAGGCAAGCTAGGCATGGAGTTTTTCTTGGATTGAATTAGAAATTGCTGTATACTTCTTACTCTTCTTTTAGGGTTTTACAACATGACAATAAAAGATACTGTGTCTGTTTTAAGACACCAGCTTAAGTAAGAATTAAATAGATGGCTAAAGGTTAAATGCTTATTCAGCACTCAATAATAATTGGCTAAATGATAGTCTATAGTTTTATAATGGAAACAGAAGAAGAATCCTTGCCTGTGTCATTTTATAGTAGACAAGAACAGATTATTAGAGTCAGTAACACCTTCTTCAACTATAATGGGAAAAAATAGCAGCTTTTGTCTAGTTTTCTCAAGATAGTTATATTATATTTGCTGTATAGATATTCCTCAGAATATGTAAGGAGAGATTTCTTTGTCCAAGTTACAGTAACTTGATCACTGTCCTTCTTCCCTCCTGGCCCCTTAATGTGTTGACCTTCTAGTGTTGATAAAAACTTAGTTTAAGGAATTTCTACCCATGTAATTAAAAATTATAATATTTACACTTGAGCTACTTTTCTTCTCAGATGTTTTACATATTTTATTCTGTGAACACTGGTTTTGCTGTAAAAGGACTTTATGATACTAGTGATACTTTATTTTCGGGAGAAATAGCAGTATCTACTGAAAGAACCACTTACACACCTCAAAGAATGAGGAGCTACAAACCTCAAGATTATGTATAAATACTAAAATACTAAACTTGTAAGTGTTTTATGTTCAGAGCAGTGAATGCATATTTACGTCTTATGTTTTGCCAAGGTAGAAAAGATTTTGAAATTACTAGGTCAAATGAGAGATTAGATAGTTTTTTGCTCAGTGAAGCATACAATGGAAGTAAGAGGGGTGGTTTCATCTGAAAGATGACTTGAGAATTTCATACAGTTCACAACACTCAACATTCTTCTATTTTCTTCTGTTTT
>VZTT01058610.1:48081-70798 GCA_013400855.1 Buphagus erythrorhynchus | reverse complement strand
ACAAATGACTGTCCTGGCAATTTCCTGAACATTTTGAAGCCAGCTGAGGATAAAATCTGATGGGATTTGATTAATGTGGTGAATCTTATGCTCTCTGTGTGACTTAAAATTTGATTGGGTGAGGATTCATGGTTTTGCAGCTGGAGTGAATTTCGGTGTCAGAGGTTGTGCTCTGTTCTATGTCAGTCCAAGTAAGGCCCTTGTAATGTCCTGTTAAATGTTCTGTTTCCACAGTCAAGTGTACTCACTATCTGTCCAGCCAGGTGTTGTTGGGATCTTCTTCCTGAGTGGAATACTTTGTATTTGGAATCATAATTTTAAATTGTGTAAAATGTAATACGAATCAATCCAGGGATTTGTTTAAAGCCTGACAGTCAACATTAGGGAGCTGTGTGTAGTCATTCATTCGTTTATCTGTCTCCAAGAGTGATTAGTTAGTGGTTTGAGCTCTGCAGTTTGACAATAAGATGCATTCTCTGGCTCAGGTGTGGGTGATGTAACCAATATATTTACTGTAGGATGGGAGGAGTGTTCCCAGTGAGGACGTGGACTGATGTCACTTGTGGTTTTCTGGTGACAGTCTGTGTGTAGGGAGGGATGTAAAGGAGGTTGACACAGTCACAGGTGAAGAAAGACTGCTCTGTGCATGAGGAGAGCACACATCAGAGCTGTACACTTCTTTTTTACATTTGTATGACCTGCTTGTTTTTACAACACAGTTTTTGCAAAACTAGAAAACGTCAAGAAGAACAGTAATGTTTTGTGTTGGAAAACTGCATGTACATACATATATACCTATAGTGGGTTTTTGTGGCAGAACTTTTGTCAACCTCATTTTGCAAGAGAAGGTGCACTTAGGTTAAATCTCCAAAACCTGTTTGAAACTGGAGAACAGTAGGTGTTTTGTGAACATTTGTTTGCTAGAGGCCCTGAGAACTCTTGAGCACACTGCTCCATGTGTATGATGGGCTGACACGGTGAGGTGAAGGGCCTGCTCTGCTGCCAGTTGTTTGGGAAAGCTGAGAGTTGACAGTGAGGTTTGCAGTGTGCTTCTCTCTGCCCCACACTGTTTATGAAATGTGAAAGGAAGGTGGATTTTGTTGTTTAGAAGCTATTTTATTTAGTATAAATGGCTACTGCTTGCAGCTGGGAGATGATCCCCAGGCCTGACTTCAGAGTGGTCACTGGGCCTAAGTGGTTTCAGCATTCTCCACACAGTGGCTCACACACAGAGATTTTGGGTTTGTCCCTCAAAGTGGCATCAGGTGCTGTGAGTGAATGCAAGAGGAGTTGATAACACAGGTGATGCCTCAGATTGACATTGTCTGCACAGACTAAATAAAAGATGATTAAAATAGTTCTTTTTAATCTTGGCAGCTGTGTCTTTTATGATTAATTAATTAGAACAGCAGCTTCCTTAGGGAGACTTCTCCATGGATTCCCCTGTACTCCCTTGATGCTCCCTATTACAGTTGTGTTGGCTGTGGATAAAGGCATTTGTTGTTGGCTGCTCTTGGTGTCTCTGCCTGGGGACTGAGCAGCAGAGATGCCCTGTGGTGTCTTCCCCACAGCCTGGGATCATTTGATTGCCAGGCAGGTGAAACATTGCTGGTTTCTGCAGGTGGCACTGACTCCTTGCAAGATGCTGTCCCCTCAGGAGGCAGTGCTGCTCAGGCCATCACAGCCTCAGGTGAACTTACTGTGAGACCTCAAACCATGACAAACCTCCTTTATTCCCACTTGGTCCTAGGTCACTGCAAAGTAGAAAACTGTGATTGATCAGGACCTCTTTTATTTATTTTCTCCATGCAAAAGGGCATTCATGGCCTTGCATATTTTTAAATCCTCTCCTGCAATTATGCAGAATGGGGACTGATTTTTTTTGCATCAGAGATGTGGCTTTTATGCAAGCCTAGAGTAGGGTTTTAGGGAGAACTGGAGTATTTCCTGCTCATTAAGTGGCTTGGGATTATGAGTTATGGCCACCTTGCAAGTCAGATGAGACATCTTGAGAGGGCTCTGCTGAAGGAGCAGGCATTAATGGGTGGTTCAACCTGTGAGTTTGGCCTATTTAGGATGTTTTTAAGCTCTATCCTAAAAACTGGAGCATAAAGTCCTGTGCTTAGTAGCTGTTTTTATGGTGAAAGGTTATGAACCACGACTGTCCTGGTATTTGAGGGGTAAGTAAAGTTGGGAGGGATTTTAGTCCCTGCCAGATTGCCTGACTCCAGTTATATTTTGGTTTCTTATTTAATATTTGTTGCTTTTTCTGTGTACACTGAGTGACTTTCATGGTCCATTTTAAATGTTCTTGAAGGCTTGGTATTTTTTGTTTCATTTTATGATGTGCTGAATCAAGGATGTGTAAACTTTATGGGGGCCAACAGTTTTGGCCATAGCTGATGGTATTACAGAATATTTTGACCCCATACAGTGATTTGAAGCTCTCACAAGATCTCTGGTGATCCTTTTCTTTTTGCAGATGATTCTGCAGACGTTGGGGAAGAAGACAGCTTCTTGGGTCAGACATCAGCCAGCCCCAACCCACCACAGACTTTCAGCTACTTCTCTCAAGTTCCCAGCAGCAGTGATCCCTTTGGGAGTATTGGGCAGCCACCTTTAACAACTGTTTCAACACCTGTCGGAGCACCAGCCTTCTCCAGACCTCCCACTTCACTTCCACTCGTGTCTGGCTCCCAGGATGGGCAGAATGCCTTTTCACCACATATTCCCAAATCCCAGTCTTACAGTGCACCACCCACTTCCCAGGTGGGAATGGCACCTTACCAACCCCCTCAGCAGAGCTGTCCCCCACCTGCCAGCACTGCCCTGCCCACGGGGACCCCGCAGCAGCAGGGCTACAACCCCTACAGGCACACCACCCTGAGCAGCAGGGCCAACCCCTACCTCACCCCACCCCAGCTGCAGCAGAGCCACCCCCCTGCCACAGCATCCCCTGTGCCACCCGTGCAGATGTACCAGACACCCCCGGGGCCACTGACACAGGTATGTGACTCCTTCTGGCTACCACAGCAAAACAAGTCACTTTCCTCTTTCAGCCGTGTGTTTTATCTTTTGAAGATCTTTCTTCTCTGCAAAAAAACCCAGAAGAAGTCTTCAACCGTTTATAGCAGCAAAAGCTTTTCATAGAAGTAGCTTGGAACTGTTGTTCCAGGAAAACTTCCTGGTCTTTGAAGTGAGTGTACCCTGAGGCTGTAGATCTCTGAGCCTCTGGGCATCAGAAACAAAGTCAGGTTGTGAAAAAAGAGCTGTTGCTCTTTTCTGTGGGTTTCTGGTTTGCTGAGTTTCAGCTGTGCTGCTGCATTTTTTGTGCCTCAGCTTTAAATGAGGTCATTCAGCCATTTCAAAGATATGGGCTAAAATCTCTTTTCAAGCTGGTTTTGTTGGTGAAGCCAGAACTTTTTGAAACTAAGTCACATAAAATTGTTAGCAAACTCTTTGAAAAACATTGGTTAAGGATTTTGTGTGATATAAAGCAATAATCTTCATTCTTTTCTACCTGCAAAAAGCATTATTACAGTAATGCAAATGGCATGTTTGCCTTGAAAACAGCAAAAACTGTTTTTATTTTTGCCTGAGCTATTGCTATATTTCTGTTATCATGAATAAAGAATGTGAAGGTTATATAATGACAAAACATAGCAAGAGCAGTAGAACCTAAACAATCTGGAGTTTTAGATTATGTAATTTCAGAACTTCTGTTTATTGGATTTTATATATTGTACAATATTTTGGTGCCCTTTTTTCCCCTTTAAATATATCATCAACCAAGGCAGTTGCTACTGTTGACATCACTTGCTTTTAGTTGTACTGACTGGGATTTTTGTACAATTTGTATGACATCAGCTTCATGTAGGCTGTAGACCCTTTCAAAATCAATTACTTTCCTTGTGCCACTGATGCTACATTTGAGTTTGAAATCTGCCTGTTCCAGTCACTTTGCAGGAAGAGAGCTATTGCTGAAGTGGCCACTTGTTAAAATCGGGAGTCTTTATGCAAAAGCATAATTATGTGTAAATGAACAATGAGAAGAATGTGTTTTTATTTTCACGTCAAATTTTTGTGGTCGTAAGAAACAAGTTCAGCTCAAGTTTTGAAAATTTAATAGAATATTTGAAATCTCACTGATTCTAGGTAATCATGATGCTAAACCATGGCAGTTTTTAACAGTGTTTGTGGTAATGATTCACATTCTTTCTCAGTTTGAGAAGGTGTAAGTTCTCAAACACATGATAAAGTGGACAGTATTTTTAGAATGGAAGGTAATGTTCTTCGGGAGGAAAACATGTTAGAAATAAAGGTTCAGAGGATTCCCTATAGAAGAGTTCTATAAAAACCCTGTGAGACTGAGGTGCTGAGCCCATCTCTTTTCAGTTTCCACAGTCCCAGCTCCAGCCTGCCAGGCCTGCAGGGCCCCTGGTCCCAGCCCCTCCTGTGCTGCTGCAGAACCAATATGAGCCAGTTCAACCCCACTGGTTCTACTGTAAGGAGGTGGAGGACAAGCAAATATGGATGCCATTCAGCATTCTGGATTCTGCAAAACTAGAGGAGGTCTATAATTCTGGTAAGTCCTGTCTTGTCCAGAGGTGAGCAGAAGGACTAAAGGAAAATATTGGGGTAATGCCACTGATGTGTGTGGCAGTAATACGTAAGGTTTTGGAGATGTATTTTGTGCCACTTAATTTACTTCACTGACATCATCACTGCTTGATGCTGTCAGTGTTGAGATGTACCATCCCAAATAGGTATCTGATTTTCATATAGAGCTCCTCATGATTTGTGCCTTGGGTTGCCTTTTTGTTAAACTGCAGTTCTGGAATAACTGTTTGTATCTAGGAGTTTTTTCCAAGCTTTTTGTTGTATACAGAGCGTACAGAAAGCATCACAGTGTTACAAAGCTTCTCTGCCATGGTGTGACTGTCACTCCTCATGGCCTGATCACAGGAGTGCCTGGGGCTGGGCGGGGGGAGCAGAGCTGTGTTGGTGTGGTAACCACGTGTGGCTTGTGTCGCAGTCCAGCCTGACCCCGAGAGCGTGGTGCTGAGCACGGACGGCGGGCGCTACGACGTGTTCCTGTACGAGCGCCTGAGGAGAGCCGTGTACTGGGACGAGGAGCCCTCGGAAGTGAGGCGCTGCCTGTGGTTCTACAAGGGGGACAAGGACAGCCGCTTCGTCCCCTACACCGAGGACTTCAGTGACAAACTGGAGGTCAGGAAGGCACAGAGATCTTCTTAGTTCATTGTATTAATCACCTTGGAAACAGTTCTTTCTGTTTCATGAAGTTGATTTTCAGAGTGCGCTTTCTGCAACATAAGCAAATCCTGGAAGGAGGAGTGTCTAGAAGGCCACACTGCTCCTGCATCAGTCCTGCACTGCTGGGACCTCAGATCTGCTTGTGTAGCTCTACATATGACATTTTTATATAAAGCAAGTTATGTAAATTTTAACTGTAGCCATGAGGCCACAAAATACCGAGGAGGTTGCCACGCTGATTTTGTGTAACTTGTTTACTGTTTCAGGCAGAATATAAAAGGGCTGTAACTACAAATCAATGGCATCGGCGACTTGAATTTCCAAATGGGGAGACAATTGTTATGCATAACCCCAAGGTAATAGATTCTGGCAATTGTGTCTTGCAGGATTCATTAAGGGGGAGTGGGCAAATGGATGGAAGCATAAATTGAATGTGGTCCTAATCTTGCATGAAACATACCAGTTGCATGTTCTGGGTGTGTGTACATGAAAGATGAGCACTGAACTTGTGCTCACTTCAATGTGCTGTCATGTGGTTGAAAGACAATGCTTTCTGAAACCTAAAGAGAATAGGGGTTTGCATAGTAAATATTTTGGCTGAGCATAATTGGCAGCAAATGGTAAGAAATTTGATTAGTTTAACCTCAGTCTGTACTAAATGAAAGATAATTAAAACGAAGAGCTTTCATGTGGAGAAGAGCATTAATCTAGCTATAAGGCAAATAATTTCTTCAAGGCCTGAGAAAGTTTCTGCTTATTTTCAGGTCATAAGAAAGTATAGCAAGACAAGCTTTAAAAGTTACTCTAAATACTCTGTGAACAGCCTCATGTGATTAAAACATGGACTTCAGCCTTCTTGATCAATGCTGTTAACTGTTCACTTATCACAGATGCAGTAATTAATACAAAGAACTATCCAAGGGCCAGAAAGGATCATGGTTGCTTCTACTTAAAGTGTTTAATAATCCTGGTTAGGGAATTCTGTCCAGTAAAAATCTAGAGAAGGAGCATTTAAACTACTTGCTGTCATAAATATTAGTTCAGACTGTAAGTCCTATAAACAATTGGACTACTGAATTCCTCACTTTTTAGGGTTTCTGGACTACTTCAGATGTTGTTGTCCTTCCCTGTAAAGCCCTGCCCTTTTTTTCCCCATTTTCTCCTTGTGATAGTGTTATTGTAAGTCAGGTAGCATTCAATTTCCTCACATTAGCAGTAATCTGCTAAGGAAGAGTGGATACTGGAGACTAGAAAGGAGGAGCTTGAGTAATGCTTGGCTGAGGAGTTAAAATGGTTCAGAATCACTGAGCAGGCCCAGCTTCTTCACCTAGTGGTTACTTTGAGTCATCTGTTTGCTTGTCACACTAATGAGGATTTTGTGGAAGAAAACATTTGATTTCCAGATGCAAGGTAAAGCAATCAAAAGATATGTTCAACCATGCAGTGCTTTCATACTAACAGTATGATTCATGAGGTTTTCCTCTGGTTGGAAATACAAATACAACTGTGTTTGTTGCAGGTCATAGTTCAGTTCCAGCCTTCTGCCACACCAGATGAATGGGGCTCCACTCAAGATGGGCAGGCAAGGCCAAGGGTAGTGAAACGTGGAATTGATGATGACCATGATGAGATTCCTGATGGTAGGTGCTGAGATTCCTGGTGCACTTGGGTTTGCACTGGGAGCAGTCAGTTTGGATCTGTGCAGAAGCTGGACAGTAGTGTGTGGAGTGGCTGTGTGCTGTTCGTGCCTGGAGTCTAAAGATTAAAGTTACTCTTTCATCTCAGCTGCTTGATGAGGTTATCTGGTTTTGGGGAGTTTTAATCAAAGGAGTCCTGTGGGCTCTGTTATGTCCTGAACCATGTTATGTAATAGGCCTTATAAAACAAGCATGTATTACACTTGCTAGACTGTGAACTTCACTCCTGTACTGCTATTCTGAATGTTTTCCTTTTTTTTTCCCTACAGGAGAAATGTCCCAAATTGACCATCTGGTATTTATGGTTCATGGCATAGGTCCTGTATGTGACTTGAGGTTTAGAAGCATTGTTGAATGTGGTAAGTTTGGGTTTGTATAATGGACAATTTATTCTTGCTGTTTAAATGTGGCTCTCTCTAGCTCATATTCAGATAAGCACGTCTTTATAATTTTTTAAAGAAAAGTCTCTAATGTAAAGAAGTTCAGTTTTTGCATGATGATTTTCCAAAGGCAGAATCTGTGTTCTGTCTTGAAGCTTTAGCTGTTATTACTAGTACTCAATGTCACACTTGCAGGGTGATTTGGATTTTGGGATGTGTGGTGAGGGGGATTTTTGGTTGATTGTATTTTTTTTGCTTTTTCTCCTTGTGGTGTGAGGGGTGTGTTTGCTTTGTGTAGTTTTTGTGTGTGGGGTGGTTTTGTGTTTGCTTTTTTTTTGTTTTTTAAATACACTCTGGTACAACTGAGTAAATTAAGAAAGCCCTGTCTGGTTATGAAGTGAACAGGCAGTCATTGTGAGATAAATAGAAGCTTGCTAGAAAATCCACTCTAACAAAAATTTGTACTTTCTTATTTTTAAAATAGTAATACTTGAAAAGATTTTTGCAGTTTTCAGTTTCCATCATTTGTATTGTGACTGCCTGTGAAATTAAGGGGAAGGAGGGACTATTTGTGTTACTTGAGTACTGCAGCTATCAGATTTTCATTATTCTTTTTTTTCACAGTTGATGATTTTAGGACTGTTTCTCTGAAGTTGTTACAAACTCACTTTAAGAAGTGTTTGGAAGAACGCAAAGTGAGCAGGGTGGAATTCCTTCCAGTTCATTGGCACAGTTCTCTGCATGGAGATGCAACAGGTGTAGACAGGTGAGGGTGTTGTTTAATGATGAAAACATCTTAAAAGCTGCTTTTTAACGGATTATGGGGAGTGGACAAAAAGAGCAGTTCATATGCTCTGCAGGCTAGATGAGTAAATGTATGACTGGATTAGAGAATTGCAGTTTTTTTTAAATTAACATTTTGATGAGGAGTATTCAGAAAGCTGGAAAGGTGTGGGGAATATTTCTGTTATTTATTTTCATGTGCACACCTGTTCAGTGCTGGATTTGTATGAGAGTGGCCAGTGTATGATACTTGATGATGAGTGAGTGTGTAGAGATTATGATCCCAAGTATGAGGTGGTGAGCCTGGAGATGTTTTGTCCATGAGGTGTGGACAACTTAGAGTGGAGAGTTTTCTATTCTTTACTTTCCTGCAGTCTGATTGAGTTTGACCCTAGGAGTTGTTTCTGAGAAAGGCATTGAGCCCTCTGTCCTGTCCTAGAGGAGTGCCTGAATTCTGATTAGGTACTTGAGCTAAGGGGTCCTTTTTTTGAAGCAAAGTGTCTGTATTTGGGTAGGAGTTTCAAAATCTGTTTTAAAATCCTTTCCCTGTGCCTACCCCTTTGCTATGACTTCACATTTCAAGCTGTTTCCCTTGCTCAAAGCTGGGGAAGTAAAAATTGTGAGGGTGGCAACCTGTGCCACTTGAAGTGATGCTGATGTTCTCCAGACTGTTCTAGCTCAGTCAAATCACACTGCTTTCCTCCAGCCTTGGTGGTGTTTTTGAGCACTGCATGAGGAGGGAACCTTACTCTGTTAATCAAACCAGGCAGTCTCAATTCTATAGCAATTCCAGTGCAGCTGTCCTGACTCCAGGCAGGCAGATGGTAATGCCAGGCTTTTTCTTCAAAGAGAGTATGACCATTCTGTGATTATAATTTTATATGCGAGTTCCTTTTTCTCTTCCACTTCAATCTGCTCACCAGACTTCCCTGGTACTTTATGAGAGCAGTGTTGGAATAGAGAAGAGGTTATTTCAGGCATCCCTTCAGCCTGGAGAGAAAGAAAAGGAGCTGTATGCTTCTCAAGTATTACAATCAGCAGGTAGCATTAATGTGTGAATATGCAAAGAGGCCAGAAGGCTGTATGGGTTTTTAAAATCTCTTTAGAGACCCTTTCTGTAGCATTTACATTGGATTAATTTCAAAAGCTGACAAAGTCCTCACGAGTGTTTTTATAAAGCCTAACATGCTTTTAATGATTCTGTGTTACCAGGAACATAAAGAAAATCACTTTGCCAAGCATCGGTCGCCTGAGGCACTTCACCAACGAAACGCTGCTCGACATCCTGTTCTACAACAGCCCCACCTACTGCCAGACCATCGTGGATAAAGTGGGCATGGAAATGAACCGCCTGTACGCGCTCTTCATGAGCCGCAACCCCGACTTCAAAGGGGGAGTCTCTGTGGCTGGGCACAGCTTAGGTGATTGAGGAATGCTGCTTTTATCCCAAATCAGTTCCTCCTTAAAGGAAAATGGCCCCTTTGTTATGCATAAAACTCAAATTAGCTGTTGGGGCATGGCTGTTTTTCAGAAAACAGCTGACAAGCTCCTCTCAACAGCTGAGTTTATCAGGCTTTGAGAGAAAGTTAGGACTTTCCTTCATGAAAACATAGTGTCTAATCTGTGTTTAAAAGTTCACCGGTTGTCTGGTGTCCTGTTAGGTGGGTGATGTTTGCGTCTCAGTCCCCCCCACCTAGTAAAAGTACAATCATTTTTTGGAAGATAGAATAAGTGTTAGAGCAGCATATTGACCGTACTGGTTTGGACTGGAACTTTTCCTCCAGTTCATCAAGCAGTCTCAGGTGCTTAAGGAAAAATAGTTCAGTTGTAGCAACTACATAAAGCATGAACAGGGAAGAAAAGGGGTTGCTTTTAGCTGAGAGTGATTATGTTCAAGTTAATATATGGGTGTTTTAATTCAGCCATCTCTTTTGATCAAACTATACCATGGCATTACTATTGCATATAAATCTTGCTCAAGATTTAGGGACAGGAAAACCTGATATTTTTCCCAAATCAACTCTAATTCCTCTTTGCAGGTTCCTTAATTCTATTTGACATATTGTCTAACCAGAAGGACTTGGCTTCATCAGTAAATTCTGGACCATTCTCTGGTGTTAATGGGAGTGTGAAGGATGTGGCTGTTCATGATAAACAGGTAATTTGCATGCTGGTATTTCCAGGCCAAGAAATCTGACACTTTCAGTCATTTTTTCCTTAACTTTTCAGAATTTATTATCTGAACCAAGTTTGTGGGTTTTGATAGTACATTTAGACATATTAATGGATAGGTGCTGTTTTGTAAATATTGTCATTTCTCAACACAAATTAATTAGATCTCTCTTAAGTTCCAAGTAGGCCAGTAATGAGATTTGATGGTGAACATCAGCTTTGACCCTTGTGAACATGTAACTTGGTCTAACAGTATTAAGTGGTAGGGGAGATGTATAAAAGGGGACAAATCTGTGTTTAGACTAGAAATGGTGACCAGTTGTTTGAGAAATAAAAGGAAGCATTTTTGAATGTTTTGTTTTTCATAGTAATTGTTAAATACTTATTTTGCAGGTCTGTTTTAGTTGAAAATCTGTATCCTGCTTCACTAAAAATGAATATATATTTACAGAGATAGCTTGATAATGTTTTTAAGAGAAAGTAGTTAAACTTGGTTTTGCTTGCTGCTTACTGGTTTTCCGCTGTTAGAGGATGTGATTGTGTTTCTGTGCTGTTTTGTTGAGATGACTGAAGATACCAGTTCCTTGGGCTCCTCCATTGCTACTTCTGCTGATGACCTGTGTGAGCCAGAAGCAGAGGAAGATGTTCCCACTCTGCAGAAGACTCTGGAAATGCTCAGTTTGTCAGAGTACATGAGCACCTTTGAAAAGGAGCGGATCGACATGGAGTCTCTGGTACAAAAATGTTCACTTGGCTTGTAGGGGTTGCCCAGGGTATGGATGTTTATGTTTGGGTTTTCTTGTTGTTTTGTTTTTCCTTCATTTCTCTGGCCATGAGAGCAGTTACAAAGATAAGATCATCAATGCATGACTTGAAGACTGAATGTTCTGCAGCTCTTGTTGTTTTTTCTTGGTGTAGTGCATCCTCCCAGTTATATTGAGGCACTTTGTGTCATGTCTTTTTAATTTTTTGTGTTTTCTGTAGCTTTATAAATTGACTTAACAAATTCAGAAGTCATTGCCAGTAAGAAATTATTCATTTTACTGGAAAAGTTATAAATACTTCTTCTACTAGAAAAATACATTTTGATGTGTGTGTTTGGTGTTTGTTTCTTTAGCTCATGTGTACAGTTGATGACCTGAAGGAGATGGGAATCCCTCTTGGACCAAGAAAGAAAATAGCTAATTTTGTAAAAGACAGAGCAGCCAAGCAGGTAAATACATACTTCAGGATTGAAATAAAAAGTTGTTCAGCAAATGTAACTTCCTTGCTATGGAGTAGCTTCTGTTCTTGAACACTCTTGTTAACATCCTGAATATATTCAAGGAATTTTGACAACTGTGAAATTAACTTTTTTTCCTCCCTAACTTTAAAACTTTTCTCAAAAGGAACAGAAGAAAGCAGTAGCAGAAAAGAAAGCTGTGCTGGCTGCCACACTCCAGACTCAAGAAGACACCCAGAAAGCAAAAGAGGGAGTTTCTTCTGTCTCACCTTCAGAGTCTGGTCAGATGAGCTCAAAGAGGAAGCTCCCAGTTGGTGCATCCGTGTCTTCTGTGAACATTGACTATGAATACTTTGAAATTGGAACTGGCCAGGTGAGACTATGTAGATCTAAATGATCTGAACAATTTAAAGGATTTGATCAGTCCTCTCTTCTCACTATTTTTTTTTTAATGTTGATGACCTTTTGCTACTTCTTTTGAAGCTGGCAGTTCTGAGGGATTTTGTGTCTGATTTCTGTCTGGTAGGTTTCTGTGGTTTACAGCGCACTGGACTTTGAACCAGATATTTTCTTTGCTCTTGGTTCCCCTATTGGTGTGTTCCTTACTGTGAGGGGTGTGGAGAAGATTGATGAAAACTACAGGCTCCCTACCTGCAAGGGGTTCTTCAATATCTATCACCCAGTGAGTAGCAGTGCTTTTGAGATTTGATTTTAGTTGATGTAGATGACAAAAAAGGCAGAATACTAAGTTTTACCTTCTGAGCACTACACCTCTTGTTCCCCTATGTACATTTCCCAAAATACTTCCAGGCATGAGTTGTTTTGATAATATTTGCCTTGTTTCTTTTCCAAATAAGGCAGGGGTTTTTTTTGGGAGGGGGGTTGTTTGGGGGTTTTTTCATTAATATGAGGCCGCTCTTGTAGATTTTTCTGGAATATTTGTATTTTTACATGCAGTGTTTGTCCTCCTCTGTCTCATTTTGTTTAACAATTCAGTGCTGAAAGAGATGGAGTGCAAGGAAATCTTGCTGTTGTGTTTCCTCATTAGAATCTCCTTCTGTAGGAGAACAAGACCAAAGTGGTTCATGAACCTGCTTAATACGTCATGAACTGAATTTCTATAAATTCAGATAGTGCAGAATTCAAAAATAGTTGTCTATAAACCATAAAGAAGGATTTTTTCACTGAAATGTGATAAATAGAATAATTTTAAAGATAACTAAATGTCAATGTGTTGTCTCTTAACAGCTTGATCCAGTAGCTTACAGGTTAGAACCAATGATCATTGAAGACATGGATTTAAAACCAGTTCTCATTCCACATCATAAAGGCAGAAAAAGACTTCATCTGGGTAAAAAGAAAGCTTACTTCATATGGATCCTATTCATTATTTACTCATGTAATGCATTAGAATATTGTAAGGTTTTAAGAGACTAATGAATATCCCTGGATGTCTGACTCCATATTTTTCCTAAACATCAGAGGTGATTCCACCCAGCCCCATAAGTTGGGCATTCACAATTTCTTTCAAAAGTAATAATCTTATTTCCTCCAGATTTAACCTTCTCATTCCCAAAGTTCTGTTAAAAAATTGCTGTACCTAGCTTGATCACCTTCATGTCTAAGAAGCTGTGGAACAAAAACTAAATTTATTGGTGTCCCTAATGACCACCATGATGTGTTTAACCAGAGTCTGTTCAGTGTTGGAAACCCTCAGGGAAAAGGAGGTTCTGTAGCCATTGAAGGGGAGGGACTGATTTTGTTGCTCATGGTTGCACATCAGACCAAGGTGCTCTACTTAAATTTTGCACATCTAATAAGGAAAGTCATTTTGCTGTTGTGCAAGTTCACAGAGCCCTCCTGAAAGCCTCTCTTCAGGCACTTGGAGAGATTCTGCAGCATCTGTCCTTTGGAATTGTCCATTAGAGTGAGTCTGCTTTGCTAGACTACACAAGATACTTACTTCAGATTACAGCTCTCCAAAAGTGTGTATAGTAAAGGAGAAAAATATGATCTGTTGCTCCTTACTGCTTTTACTTTGATATAGGTGGATTCATTGATCCATTCAGTAAGAGGTCAACTGTTTATTAATTGCATTTCACATAATCTTTTAAAATTGAATAGAGAAGCAAGAAACACACATTTATGACATAGCAGGCCTGTTTCACCTGGTAATTGGGATGTTTATTGAACAGAACTTCATCATTCTGGTTTTAGTTGGTAATTTTAAATACTTCTGAATTAAATGTTTTGTTTGTTTTTTTTCTTTCTCAGAGCTGAAAGACTCTCTGTCTCGTATGGGATCTGATCTGAAGCAGGGCTTTATTAGCTCTCTGAAGAGTGCATGGCAGACCCTTAATGAATTTGCTCGTGCTCATACGTCTTCAACCCAGCTGCAAGCAGAACTGGAGAAAGTAGCTAACCAAATTAAAGAGGAGGAAGAAAAGCAGGTGGTGGAAGGTATGTGGACACATTATTGGTTTTCCTGTAACTTACTTATCTCAAATAAGTTGACATGAGTATCCCAGTGACTGTTTGCTATTGATTTTCCTGACTCTGTTAAGGAGGTCTCTGCTAAATGCCAGGTTCCATCTAAAGCTGTTCTGTCACTCTCCTCCTCAGCTGGGTGTGGGAGAGAAATTACAATGAAAGATTTGTGGGTTGGATTGAGTTCAGGGGGCGATCACTCAGCAGTTCCTTCTTAAGAAAACTGTTGAAACTGTTAGGAAAGAAGTAAGCCTATAGTTCAGTAACCTTTCTAAACCATGCTGGGCAGTTCAGGTTGTTATTGTCTTAGCACAAACACTTGGAAATTACAGCAGGAAAAATGGGTAATATTTCTTAATTATAGTCAAGCAGGCTGTGCTTGAAAACAGTTTAAATCTGAAATTCTTTGATTTTAGCTGAGAAGATCACTGAAAGTCCAGACCCTCCAAAAGATGAAGATGTCTCAGTGAAGGTTGGGATGCTGAATGGAGGGCGTCGCATTGATTATGTTCTACAAGAGAAACCAATAGAAAGCTTCAATGAGTACCTGTTTGCTTTGCAGAGTCACCTGTGCTACTGGTAAGGGGAAATATCTGTATTCCAGAAATACTGCTTAAGGTACACAGGATGTGTGATTGTCCAGGAGTGTCAGGCTCAGGGTGTTGTGCTTGGATGTCACTAGCTGATAATCCAATTTCAGAGTAAAATCCTGTGTTAGCACACAGTGAAGAAATCTGTTTGCAATAAAGACATTGCACACTGTTCTCTCAGCCTTTGACATTCCAAACACACATTTTTAGCTACTGTCATTTTCAAAACAAGGAGAGCTCTGGAAGCATTTTCACAACTGTAGTTTTTCAAATAAAACTGTTCACAAAGGATTTTTATTAGACTACAATAAGTGGTAAAACTTCATTGCTTCTTCTGGCAGAGTAAAGGGTGTGTGAACCTATATTTAATACCAAACCTTGGTGTGTAATAGCCAGCCTTGGGTGTCAGCTGTGAGCTGTGCAAAGTGGTGTTGGTGAGGGAGGAGTGATTGCTCTCTCATTTTGAGTTCAGCAGGTGCTGGACAAAGAGTGCTCTACATTCTTTCTGAAGGTTTTGATTTTCAGTAGGTAATTTTCAGCAGGCATTTTTTCCAGAGGTTAAAATACAGCTCTGAAGGCGTTACCTGAAGGGTCTCATTAGAGCCATCATCACTTCCCCGGGGAAGCTCAGCACCTGCCAGAGCAGGGGTTCCCGGGCTGCTGTGAGCACTGAGCTCTGTCTGTCAGTGTCACCCGGTGGTGGCAGTGCCGATCCACAGGCAGGGCTGAAGGGATGGCAATTCTTTCCACAGGGTGGCAGCCCATCACTGCCAGGATTTTGAGAACTTGGTACCTGTAGCTGTTTTTGTCATTCGAGTAAGGAAGATAAGCACAGTGACTAATGACCCAAATAGAAAAGCATTTTTTTTCCTAAGGAATAGTGGGAAAAGCTTTAAATGAAATGCTCTGAGTGTTGGAGAGATTGGAGCTTCTGTGTTGAACCTTCTGCTTGCTTGTTTGCTGCTCGTTGAATGCAGAGACCATCAAGAAATGTCAGTGCTGAATTGTGGAAAATACATGTAGTCCCTTAGCTTGCATGTTTAGTTCTGTACTGGTGTTCTGCAAATTATGTTCCTCATATTTGGAGGATCACAGTTCTGACCATCTAAATCTCCTTTACTGGCTCCCTATGTAATTTATTTTAAAAACCACAGGAAACTGCACTCATCTAACAACTCCTGCAGCTCTGGAACTTTGTTAAAATTTGCCTGTTTAAGATTTTTATTTTTTATTTTGGTATTTTTTATGTGTATTTAAATAGCATTTCATAGATGAAGAAGAAAATTAAGTCTATTCATGTTAACTTAAAGTTCAGATAGCCCAAAGCTTTGATTTTTGAAAAGAGGAGGAAAAAACAGCCACTTGAAACATGGCACTTGAATGATATTAATGTTTAAATTATTTGAGAGCTATCTAACTTTTAGTGGTAGGGAAGAGAGGAAGACTATGGGTATTTAACACAGTCTGTTTACAATTAAGGACCTGCCAGTTAGAGAAAAATTAGAATATTGCTGCTAGAACTGGGCTAATTAATGGAGTGGGACAGAATGAGTAGAATGAGGCATGGAATACATTCAGGACAAAAACTGAAACATTATTTGGGGAGTTTAAGACAAAGAAGTAACATCAAAGAAATGGATANTCAAAGAAGTGGATGGAGGAGGGGATTTGGAGTTGCAGCATAGGAAATTAGGGAGGACAGGAGGAGGAAATGCACTAGAAAAAAGGTAAGTGCATAGGCTATGGTGGATAGCAGAACTAATTCAAAACTTGTAGAATTATAGTTTGAAGGAACTAGGTAGAGGTAAGGCCATGTTCATGAAAAATAAATACTAGGCCAAGAGGTGCAAACTTTAAAGAGCTGAAATAGGATGGAATGTGACTTAGGAGAATTAGAAGATGGACCATACGGAACTAACTTTTTTTTTTTCCCTTCTCTGTTTTCCTTTTGTTTAATTTATTTCATTCTTCATAGGGGATCTGAAGACACTGCCTTGCTGTTTCTCAAAGAGATATACAGGACCATGAATATCAATCCTGAGCAGCCACAGCATTGATGTATAAAAACATGAATTGGTAAGTTTGCTCTAATGTCACTTCTGTGCTCATATCAAATTAAGCTGCAACTTAGATGTGCTTTTTCTCCTCTGAAGTTTAAATTATGAAGCAGACAACCATAAAATGTCATTTTGATTGCAAAAACAATTTCTAAACTTGAATGCAGAGGAAGCCTTTGAGTTCTTCCTTTCATTCCCAGAAGATATCTGATATTAGTGCTTTTGGTACTGGATAATAATTGCCACTACAAATACAACCAAAGCATGATCTCTTTATTGCTTCTCTCTCAGTTCTTTTGTTCAGTGAATGTTCAAGAATAGGAAAATTTAGTGAAAGTGGATATGATGAAACTTGATTTACAGTGCAGTAGGTTACAGAACCCCAACAGTGTTTCACTGCTGTAATGCCCATATTGGATTGGTTGCCAACAAAAAGCTGTTTGTCTCCTAAGAAGGTGTTAAACATTGCTGTTGATAAATTAATGAGACCCTTATATAAGTCACTATTTTATTATCTTTGTATAGATTAAGAATTTCAGTAGAACAAGTGAAATGACACAGCATGGAAGTTTGCTTTGAAAAGAAATTAAATACACATTATAATTGAGTATCTTTAGATCTGAAATATTCTTGCAGGTATTTTTATTTTAAGATGTAGATTTCCAAACTGAGGATCTGTACCAGTTTACATCACCAGATGTTACAGAAAAGAAAATACTTTGTTTTGAGAGGCAAGGAAGAAATAATATGCACCTTGCCTTTTCGAAATCATACAAGATAGTTTCTGATGTATTTCTCCATTTTCAGAAGAGCTGATAATGTCAAGGTACATAAATACCCAGCATGAAGAGAAATGCTTGACATTTCAGAGGAAGATTTTAGGTATCTTTCATTGTTACCATACAGTTTGAGTACTCTTTTGTAACTCTTCTGTAACAGAATGCTTCTGATGGTCAGTTGATAGCAGCTTTTTTTAAAATAAAATGTCAAGGCTGATCAAATGCATTTCTTTAAAGCATGGAGAAGTAAAAGGAAAAAAGGCACCAGCTGGCTGCACAGCTCTGACAGTGGTGTATCAGTCATCACAATGGCTTATGCAGTCTCAAGTCACAGTTGCAGAATTTTTTCTCTGCTTCTATTTCTTTGTGATGGCTCTGGTTGAAATGATGGGAATCTCATTGCAAAGGAAATGCCTTTAAGCCTCATTGCAGGGGGGAATGGGATGTGATGATTTATCAGTGCAAAGCTCAGAGGAGCTTGTTGTTCAGCTGCAGTAGACACTGGGATAATTGTGTTTTTTTCATTGAGAACTACAGTTGGGGGACAGCTTAGCAGCAAAGCACAGTCAGGGAAGTCTGTAATTCCATCAGGAATTCCTCAGAATGTCCCTCAGCACTGGCTTGACTGGACAGTGTTTGAGACTGGGATTCAGATACCAGAGGCTTAAATGGGAGGGCAGAATGCACTAAAGTGGTGTCTTGGGAAGGCTGCACACCACGAGACCAGGATCTTTTCTACATGACAAGAAACTTCTTTACATGTGCTGTGTAAAATATCACATCACAAGGAATCTGGAAGTGCTAAAGTGGAAAATTCTCCCCCAGTGTTAGCAGTCATGGGTTTTTCTCTTTTTCTATTCTTTTAAGACCTTAAAAGGTGAAGGGTGGTGGTGTGAAGTTAATTATCCAGTAATGCCTCTGACAGCAACATCCATTTTATTTTGTATGAGTGAGTTGATTTAGCCCTTCTAGACCATCTTGAAGCTGCTCTTTGTGAAACACTAGTGTAAGGTTTCATGTAAACAATGGAAAGAAGCACACCAACAGATTAAACCTTGCACATATAAACTCTCACCATCCTCACTAGGATAATTTATTACCAAAAGCTAAAGAATCTAACAGCTGGTTAAAATGTATAGTAAATGACACCCTATTAGCAGTTGTTGTGAGCTTTTTCTGTTTGCAGTTGTAATTGCCAATTTGTGTCCACAGAAAGTACATTTCAGAGGCTTACTATATGAAAAGTTTGATTAAAAACGTGTATGGAATTTTAGATTTTTTTGAACCCTCTTGAAACTGAATGGTGGCATATTTAATTTGATTAGTACTACTGCAGGAATAGAAAACCTGATAGATTTCCTATTTCCAATACGTCCATGTTCTGTTCTCTCTGCACAGCCATATCCATTGCTCCAGCAGACCTGCTGAAAAACCCTCTGAAGAACATCTGGTATTTTCATAGTTGCATATGACAGGATAAGCATCAGAGGTTTTTTTCCTGCCAGTCCAGAACTTTCTTGGATTCTACCTTCTTGTGTCACTTCAAGCAAACTTAAGTTATGAGATGATCAGCACTGTCATTCAGGAGATGGATGGAATGACACAGTTTTGATCTTAAATCACTTCAGTTGTACCATTGCCAAATATAAGGTGATTGAAGAAGGTTTTTTTGGCATGCAAATCATAACTTCTCTCCTTCAGCTCTCCTGTCTCAGCTGGCTGCCAGACATGCTTTGCCTACCAAGGCAGCATGTCCTTAGTAGAAAGGACTTGATGAGAAACAGCAATAATCTACTTTTCTTGACACATTTGTTTGTCCACCTTTAAGGAATGAAATGTGAACTGTAGTTATAACCGTCTTTAATACAGATTACACAAACCAGTTCATATTTACTAAAAACTAGCAACCAGAGTCATTTTCTTACTATTGTAAGTGTGATGGAGATTATTTTATAAAGACCTTTTTAAGCCTCTGTTAAGAGTTTTATTGTGGCTTTTTTTTTCAGTAAAAATGAACCTTTGACTTTGAAAATACTAGAAGTTTGTTACAGCTAGTTCAGTGTTCACATATCCTAAAATGAGGAACGATTTAAAATGACATTTTGATCTGGTAATTATAGAATCACAGACTATTCTGAGTTAATTAAGGCAATTTTAGTGAAACTAGGCTGCAGTTGGAGAACTAAAACACTTACCTTGACCTTGCAGTTTAATATCTTAAAACAGTTACTGTAAATAGGAACCTGAAGCTTATGGGTGCTAGATAATAATCTAGATCCAGCCCTGCAATCCAGACTCCATTTTCATGTCCTGAGGTTGAGGTGAGTTAGGTATTGTGAAACCCTTGGAATTCATGTCAGAATACTGAGCTGCTGTAGCTTTCCTCTGGCTTCAATTTACACACACATTGTGGCTTTCCTTAATACTGGTGGCTTAACCTTATTCCTGACTATTTGCCTCTGTTATTGCAGTAAACAGATTTTGAAATGCAGTATGTTTTTTTTTCCTTGATACATGTAAAATACACATTATTGTGTATATAAACTGATGGCTGTAATTAAAATTACCTTACTTCCAGTGGGTCTTTACAACAAGGTTTTGTATTTAATCACAGAAAATAGCTTGGAGGATTGCTTAGTCCAACTTCCCTGCTTAGGGCCTTTGTCAAGGCTGGAGATCCTTTGCCTCTCTGGCCCTGTTGTAATGTTTGACTACTAGGATTGTAATTTTTTTCCTAATACACACTTGAAATTTTATGGGTGGACTCATATCTGTGGCCTTTTGTCCTTTCTCTGCATCTTCAAGAATAACATCTGTCTTCTCTTGTACTCTCACATTTGACAGTTGAGGACAAGATTTTCCTGTTTGGCTTCTCCTGCCATGGGCTGTGACCCCCCAGTGAGTCTTGGGGCTTCCCACTGAACTGGCTTTCCAAAATCCTTCTTGCTCTGGGGAGCAGCTTTGCCAAAGGAAACTTTTTATCCAAAACAGACAACTGTCTTCGTATCTTTATAAATTAACCTATCAGACAGAATTTTTTTAAAGCTTTACAATGTCCTTTGTTAGAACACTGATTTTTTTTTTAAAAAGTATATATATACACAACAAAACCTCATGACTACTGGCCTCATTTTCATGTTAAATGTCAGAGTAGAGGGTTATATACACTTGTATTTATCAACTCTCTGTCACAATCTGATGAGTTTGCTTAAATAGCATTTTTAAGAAAGTGCTGGGCTTTGACACATCCCCTTGGGAGGGGACAGCAGCACCAAGGACAGTCAGATTTTATGGGTATGAGAGAGGAGCTGTTGCAGGGACACCCTGGCAGGCAAGGAGCTGCCTTTGCAGTGAAGAGGGAACAGGAGGATGCTGCAGGAATGAGGAGCATCTGGAGTGCAGAAATTGGTTTGGGAATATGGCATAAAAATTAGTCCTAGTTATAGAAACAAAAAATGGGCTGCAACTACAGCAACAAGCCATTCTTACATCTTAAAATCAAATGGAAGTTTAGACATAAAGGAAGGAAAAATAACTGTAACCTATGGCTATATAAAACAAAGAAAAATAAATAGAGTTTATAGAGTGATTTTAAATCTGCTACAAATGAATACTTTGCTTCCTCAGCAGAAATCTTCCTTGTATGCTGCAACACATACCATACACAGCACAGCTTCCAATATATCCAGTAAATCTTGATTTATTTTTATATGCATTATAATGCATAATTAAACAGATAAGGCTAATTACACTTTAATAAATTTAAAGTTTTCCCTGCTGTATTTTCATACGTGCTGAAGTGATTGTAAGCAGTAAAACAAAAGACCAAGATTGTCCAGAGGATTTTTTTAAAAAAATCAAAGTATCTATGGAACAGGGTGTAGTTGGACAGGAAAGGAGGTGGAAATTTTTATAAATTAATTCCAAGCAAAAAAATCAGAGCCTTTCTAAGAAATCTGGTACCTTCCCAAAAAAATTCTCATTTGGACAGAAGCGAATTTTTCATTGAAAACTCTTTCTTTTGGAAAACTTTTTATCCACTGCTTCTCTCCCTGTGTTCCAGATCTCCCTGCTTCTGCCAGTAGGAATGTTCCTGTCCTTTGGGAACACCTCCTCACACAGCTCTTCATAAAAGTAGCACAGTCAAATAATTCCTCCTGGTGCTGGAAGATGCCTTGCATAGCTCAGAAAATTTCCAGTAACTGTGCTAGAGTTGTCCTGGTCCTTTCCCAATTAATGTTAAATTAATACTTCTGACTTTGTGTCTGCAATATGACAAATGTTTTACAAACTCTGTCTAAAACGCTATTTCCATAATAATATACTCCCTGATTCCTCCTTGCATGTAATTTTTTTTTTTAACATGTGATGAATAATAAAATCTAGCATTTCATGTTTCCTACAAAATGCTCAGTGCCAAGGTGCTGCTGGTGGAGACTGGATCTTCAAACAGGAGCAGGGATTGGGGAAAAGCTATATTAGTCATCCCTTTGAGTTAGGGTATGTTCCCCAGAGTTGAAATAATAAATCCCATAATTTCAGTTTAATAATGGGAAATCTTACTTCACATGCCTGTTCCCATTTCAGTGCTCTTGGCAAACCTGTGCTTAATCCAAGTGGTGGAATCACTGGCAACTACTTATATTTAATAGCAGCAGTCTGGGATTTTTTTTCCACACTGTTCTAACATCAACTCTTGAACTCTGAGCTTGGCTCTAGACTTGATTTTCATAGCTGTAAATCAGGATTAACTTCCCAAAGGCTGATGGAACCACTCCAGTGTAAATATGATTCCAGGCAGCCTGCAGGGCATTTCCACAGAGCCACTGGGGGGATGTTTATTTGCTTCAGCTGCAGATTTACCAGGGATGTTCTCTACAGAATTCCCATTTTCCTGTGGTGTCAGGAATGGGGTGAGGGGAAGCAGAAGATGGGCTCTGGGTCTGCCAGGAGGAGGCTGAGGGAACAATGGGCATTCCAGCCATGAGCTGGGATCTGGTGCATCCAAATGGGGTCCTTGGAGCATCCTTGGCCCTGCATGTGGGGTTTGACCAGAAAACATGGGAACATGTCAACCTTGTGTTCTTTTGCTGTGTGATGCAAACAGCTGAAGAAAAAGCAGGAATGTAGATGTTACCCACAATCACCAGGACCCAGGGCTGTCCCTGCAAAGCTGCTTTCCTGCTGGACAGCCCCCATTTCTCCAGCCTGACCAGCAGCACAACCATCACCCAGGGTTTATTCCTAAGTGCAAAGCAGCCTATGGACAAAAAAAC